>PVJH01000392.1:0-231192 GCA_004026705.1 Nesogale talazaci | reverse complement strand
CTCAGGCAGCATCTTTCCTTTGGCAAAGGCAGAAAGCTCAGGCTTTCTGGGTTCTTTTGTCTTTGCACAACCACAACAACACATCCCGCGTCTGTCCAATTGTGCAGTGGGGTACCGCGGGGAGGATTTCCATCCAACACCAGCTGGTGATGGTTTTATGGCTACCAGTCTGAGGATTGATAGCCTCCATAAATCCACATCCAGCGCTGCACCCACAGATGCCTTTTTATTCCTATCTTGAAACTTTACAAAATGTTACCCCGAGAAATATCTTGCAGCGGCGAATCCTGAAAGCTGATTATGCTAAGCATCAAAAGTCCTTTTTATCCATTTCCAATCTGCTGCCTTTTGAATTCCATCCAGTTTCTGCTCTTTCACAAATTAAGGTGAATGAGAGGATGGTATATAATTAGGCTCGGCTATATTATTCATTATTTCATTCACCTTAATCTTATTATCTCTGCAGACAAGCTAGGTCAATTCCAGCCACACTGGAACAGAAGATGTGGTTAGTTTTAAATGAGCTGAATATAACTAAAAATACATTTGAATGAGATAAACTCTAAATGGAAAGAAACTGTCATAGGAACTTTATTCCATTATTAGCATGGGCAAGAGGGAAGCAGGCATTTTGCAGGTACAATGCTAGGTAGCAAGGTATCTCTCTGTGTTTGTTAGAAACTGTGCCAAAGCAGGAAAATACTGAGAGGTCCTCACTCGCTTTACATCAGTTTTAGAAGAATAACAGACTGCAAACGTTCAGTTGTACCTCGGTGAGTATTCCAAAGAATGAACCAGGAGCACAGATTGTAATCAGTCAAAAACGTGTGCTCAGCAAGTTTTAATCCTTGGTGTTTTTAAAATGGAATAAGGGGGAAGGAGGAGCTTATACCAAGAGCACAGGTAGAAAACATTTGGAAATGAAGAACATGTGTACAAATATGCTTGATGCAGATGATGTATTGAATGTTATAAGAGCTGTTTGATCCCCCAATAAAATCATTGAAAGGGAAAAAAAGGGAATGTTGGGAGAAAGAAAATAAATGGAGATATTTTACCGAGCTGGAATCTGAATGATGCAATGAATGCCTGCAAAGTCATCTAGTCAAAATAGAACACAGATTGGTCTGAAAATAATGAAAGCAATAATCTGTAGTTAGTAAGCTTTATGTACACTACCGATGTCACTCTCTGCATGGTGTAAATAGTTAATGTGCTCCATTGTTAGCCAAAAAGATGAGGGTTCCAGTGCACTAGAAATGTCTTAGAAGAAGGTCTGGCTATAGGCGGAAATAAGCTATTGAAAACCAATGGACCACAGTTCTCCTCTGACAAACATGAAGTCTGCATAAGTCAGAACTGATTAGATAGCCACAGATTGTTTTGCTAGGTTTGTATGACTGCATCTATTAGACACATATGGTGTAGAGGTTATCACAACTCTCCTTTCATCTATAATAGCAGTGTCTGGTCTATATGGCAGATGATCCATGTGTGAGTGACGTTGACTGTATTCTCACTCACCAGGACCCTAGGTGACAGGATAGAACGCTCAGAGGATTTCCAAGGCTGTGATCTGTATGGTGGCTGTGGTCACATCTGTGTGCCACAGAGCAGATCATGGATTTGAATAGCCAATCTTTTCTCAACAGCTAAGCACTTAACCATTGTGCCACCAGGCCTCCTCATGGAGGGTCTGACTTTAGTCTTTCCCTCTATCCAGCAAAGTTATGTTTCTTTCTTCCTTCCATCCTTTTTTGCTGGAAGGTGGATAGAGGCTGTGGGGACGGAAGAAGACATAAGCAGTTGATACTTGCTGTGTATGTGTGTCTGTTTTCTCTCTCTAGCTCCCCCGTCCCCCACCCAGCAGTTTTACTTGTCCACTCTCTGGACATTCTTCTCTGATCTCCTGCACTGCAGCTGGCAGAACCCCCTTCCACATCTTTGCCTCACTTGAAAAAAAAAACAGGAGTTTCATTGACATTGACATATAATTCACTTATCAAAATTCAATAGTTTCAACATACTAAAGAGAGTTGGGGATTCATCATCACAAGCAATTTTAGGAAGTTTTCTTCTTCTACTCAAGAAATTTATCTGTTCTTTCTTTCCCCTCATGGGACTCCTGTCATTCAACCCTAAAAAAACCTTGTTATTATTATTATCTACATCAATTTACCAATCTTAGATTCCATGTAAATAAAAATATATGGAACAACAGAAAAAAACCAAAGCAAAAGAACAACCAGCAACAATAACAAAATATAACATAAACACCTCAAAAGAAAAGACAGCAGAAGTTAATAAAAACTAGAACACATATAAAATGGGTCAAGCAGTAAGACAAGTGTATCACCACCTGATTTATTTGATCTCCTCTATGGACTCTCGACTGGCTAATTTAGGGGGATGATTTTCTTGTAGCACAAAGCAGTATGGGCTAGAGAACTCATTCTGAAACTCTCTGTGATTTTTATGTCATTTGTATTCTTTTCTGATTCCTAGCTTTCAATTTTATTTGATATTCAATCCTTTTTATTCTTTGGTTCTTCTGTTTGTCGGATTTTCCTCTGTTTATGTACATTTAAATTATATGTCTGACAATTTTTTGATTTCCCTAAATAAAGAGTGACCTGACTTTTCCACTGCTAGCAGTGTGTGTCTGGGTTTTGACCTTGCTGTGTCGTGCGGATCCACCATTTCATCTTGACTCCAGCTCCCCCACCCAAGTATCCCCTGTTAATTGTACCACAGCCCACAGCTCGTCTGAATCTTGGTTCTTCTGGGGGTCCTGACTTTCATCTTCTTTATATTATGAAATGTGCAGATTAATTATGGAAAGTTTGGGCATTAACCTTGACTGGACAAAACTCATAACAAAGTAAAACAATTACCTCACAATATGCAGGCAAGTGAGATGGACATTTGGACATTTTCTTTCCTTTAAAAACTGGATTTTTCCCTTTCTTTTATAAAATAATTCAAATAATGGTCATGAAAAATTAACTTCTATGTTACTTATATCATAAACCCTTTGGTACACCAGTAAAAAACATTGTCACAAATTATTTTACTGATTACAATTTATAGTTTTGTTTATCTTCCATAAGTAACTTAATTAAGTCCATCTTTATACCCTTAAGACTGTTTTTAAACATTGTGTGTAAACAAAACTCTGCTGAATCATTGTATGTGAATATTTTATCTGTGTTTTAGATATTTCTTAGACTAAATTACTTGTTAAAATTACTGGGTCAAAGAGGAGCATTTTAAAGATGTTTGAATGCACACAGTTTTATTATACAGACTATAAGTATACTTTATCTTACATCTCTGAGCATGCTTTTAAAAGCTGCTTAAAGCTTTTCTCTCAAGTCTGACAACTGAATTATTTTGAATTTGGGTTTTATTGATTCTCCTTTCCCTGGAAAATAGGTGATATTTTGCGGGTTCTTTGTATGCCATGCGATATTTAACTGTGTCCTGGGCACTAGGAAAAATGAGTGTTAGAGGTTTTCTGTTCTGATATATTCATATTAAAAACCCACTGCCATTGAGATGTTTCCATCACCAACCACACTAAAAGTCACCTACAGGACAGAATAGATCAGCTCCCTAAGGCTTCTGAAACTGCAGTTCTTTATGACATCAAGTGGCCTCATTTTTATCTATTGAAACTACTGTTGAGTTTGAACCTCTGACCTTGTGGTCACTTCACTCAGTGCACTACCAGGGCTCCTTTGAATCATATCACGAGAACTCAAATCCACACTTTGCATTCTTAACATTCTTGTTTTTCTTGGCTTAGCTTTAATTAAAAGGCCCGGAATCTTTCCTTATAATGTCCAGCTCAGGATGGAGCCAGAGAGTTGAGCATAGTTAGTTACTGGCATTGGTTTTCCTCCTCTGTTGCCCTCTGTTATTCAGGATTTCCTTCTTCAATGTCCAGTCCCTGTAAATGGCCCAAATCCTGTTTTCCAGTTCCCCCACAACCTGGGGTTCCTTTCTGGGTCTGTTAATTGGCATACCAATAGTAATCTTTCCCAAGACCCAAACAAGAAAAATGGGGAATTCATATTTTTCCTTCTTTTCCATGTGGACTGCCCTTCGGTGTCTCTGTATTTCCCCCCGCCTTACACTCTTTTGTTTGCATGCTGGGTTGTATATTTTGTCCAGTGTTTTAGGAGCAGAGCTTGGGCCACTCAGTTCTATTTAAAGTGGACGTTTGGTCATGTTTCCAGAAAGAAAGTTATTTCTGCCTGTCTGATTCCCTTTAATTCACAGTTGAGGCATAACCCAGGTATTCTACAAGAATGAAACATTGACTTTCAATATTAGATGACATTCCCATCACCTCAGACACAAGACATGAGATATTTTGATCTTACACCTAATATGCTTTCCATCCAACTAGGAAAATCCTCAAAGGACAAATTTATAAATTGTCAAGGGAAACCAGTCCTGGAGTGGCTGGCTTTCTTGCTCCAGTTGAGTCCCATTGCTGAAGAATGGACTGCTTATCTGCTAGAATATTAAAATCAGTTCAAGCCCCCTATGTCTGCAAGTAGAGAGTTATTTGGGAGTTTGCAATATCATCCTCTAATTTCCAGAAGTGGGATTCTTCTCTAACTCTCCTGAAACAGACAGAATGGTAGGTCCTGTCTATATCAGTGTATCTCCAAGTGGGATCACTGAGCAACTACTTTGGAATCATCCAGTGGTTTTGTAAAAAAAGGAATATCTGTAGCCTATTGCAGCCATGCTGAATAATAAACTCTGGAGATATCTATATTCATGTGCAAGTGATACTGACACTCATGTAAGTTTAAAAAAGTGCTCTCTGTCAGTAGTTCTTAAGTCAGGCTGAATTTTCAAAGCACCTGGGAAACTTGTAAATCGTATAGATACCCAATCTTATGCTCAGAAATCCCCCTCATGGGTACGTTTGATAGTTGACTGGGTGGTTCTAAAGGGCTGTCAGAATTGAGAAGCACTGCTCTCTAGGAGCAGATTGCATTGTTAGAGGGTCAATACAGTGACTTCTTCCAAGCCTTTGAGGACAAGGGGGATGAGGATAAGATTAGCTAGTAATTCTCCTAGGATATGTAGAGAAGAAAATACAGACTTAAGTTAGACTTAAGTTAGAGCTTTTCCATGTTCTCCTGAGATAGTTAAGGAGATTAAGAGAACACTATCGGGTCATTAGAGAATGGCATTTCTGATTCAGAAATCCTAAGTGGAACTTGACCATGTCTCCAATGGGAATTCACAAAATGCAATTTTTGCGTATCCTAGAGAATTATGAGGGGTGCAGCATTTCACAAGCTTATTGAATTTATGACATTTTAAAATGTGTGTGATATTAGTTCATGTCTTGCACAAATAAAATAAAAATCTTGGAAGTGTTTGTTTTCAGAGGCCATGATATAGAACAACTATACAGGTTAATCAGACATGATAAAGTATAATTTAACTAATGCATTGTAAGTTGACTATGAAAGCCCGGTTAGTTGCAGGGTCCTATTGTCATAATGAGGATGAATGCCAGTGAATGTACACAAGAGAGTTTTGGTCTTCTTTCTTTTAATTGTAAGAAAGGAACTTCAAAGTACAGGTCTTAGACCTTACATTGGAGTTGTTATACAGGTGACACACTTTTCTGCATAGAGTGGGAAAGAAAGCTTTGCTCTCTAATGGAAATCAATCTAGGGCAAGATGAGGGAAATGCCTAGGGATTTATAGCCCTTTGGAATGTAAATAAATGACAACAGGCTTTACCTGTGGCTCTAGGAAATGCAAGAGTTCAGGGATGCACCTCTCAATGCTTCTCTGGAAGATTCTAATTCATGAATTCTCGTAAGTCATCCTTTAATTCATGTGTTGCTGCCACTTTTAGGTGCCATGGGGTCATATCTGACCCATAATAACCTTGTACTGATAGAATGAATTAGCGTCTGTCCTGTTCCCAGCTGAGCCCATTGTATCCATCCATCTCCTTGAGGACCATCCTCTCCTTCCTACCCTTCTACTCTCCCAAACATGCTGTTCTGCTCCAGGGACTGGTTTCTCTTGACAGCATGCCTAAAGTATGTGACATGAAGTGTGGGGTGCAATTAAGTCCTTGCTACAGACCTTCTCATCATAGTCTTTATAAGACCTAACAAACGGATGGCTGGCATGTTGGAGATTGATGGTATTTCCTCTGTTCTTGTTGGGTCTGGGTACTGGAAAATGGTGACAGGATTATTAATAGGGATAATTGTGATAATAAAAAGTTGAATCCCTCCTGTGGGGGATCAATCAATTTTGCCACCCTGAAATGTAGAAAATGATCCAACTCAGAAGCAGAAAGTTTGGGAGCCTCTCACCACCATCCAGAAAGAAGAACCAAGAGTGGACCTGACCCTGCTGACCTGGTATTGTGGACTAAATCACCTTGATTCAGCAACAGAAAGCGATCACACCAGGAAAATAATGTAGGAGATGCAGCAGCCAAATTAACAGCCAGCACAAGAGAGGAGTTGATGGATATCCCAGTCTATATAAAAAGAGAGCCACAAACTTGAGTATTTTTGAACAGGTGGGCTCCTAGTGGAATAGGGTGCCCCAAGGCACTTAAATGGAGAAGCTATGTTTGTTGACTCCTGGAGCTAGAGCTAAGTGCCTCAGGCCAAGACTTTTGGCAGAGTGATGTGTCTATGGGGGTACTAAAGGAGCAGCACCATTATCTAAGCAGGGCACAGGGCAAGGGACACAGGGAGAACGTAAGTGTAGGCAGGACTGGAGGGGGTTATCTTCATCAAAGACTATTTCTTGGGTGTTTCTGATCCTGAAATATAACTTGTTCGGTTGCCTAAAACAGTTTGCGATTCTAAATAGGGTCTATGGGTTCTGTGTGGCCCTTGAGAACAATGGTGAAACCTAGCTGAGCAGGAAAGGTGCTGTGGAAGGGATGGTTGGTGTCAGAATCGATAAAGAAAGTTAGAAAGTACAGGGATGTCTGACCTCAGCCTCCTAGGAACTGACTTTGGGCTAACCTTGATCTTTATTATCCCTCTTCCAGAGTGAAGTTAGAGGAGAGCAGACCCCACCTTCCACACCCATTTTTACAACATGCTGCTACTAATCTCTGCCAGAGAGTTTTGTCCAGGTAAAAACTTAAAAATTTTCACTCTCTGTTTTCATGACAGAGTCATCCTCACTCATTCCAAATGTTTCTGATTTAGTATAACATTCCCTAGTGTCAATTTTCAAGTGTAAAAGTCTTCCTTTGAAAGGGATTACTCAGAATAACGTCAGCTATGCAGACAGACTTGCACCTGTTGGTTCCAAGAAACCCTACTTAAAATAAATTTCAATCCATAATACAGAAAAATGTACTATTATTGCACTGAAGTATACTTATCAACTTGCTCTTTATCTAAGACAGCCCTTCACTGCAATAAATTGGAATTTCCACAAAGTCTTTATGGAATAACCTGAAATGCTAATTAATGATTCATTTAAGTTTATTAAAGTCCACCCTACAACCTTGCTCTCTTAATTAAGTTCAAGGCAGTGTTTCATTAGTAATGGCCTCATCAGTGGAGCAGGGCTCTTCCCATGTCACACAATCACAATGTCTACTCCCTTGATATGAACAGACATTTCAGCTCTCCATCGGATTATCTCCAGGTCAAATAACTTTTGTGGACATCTACCATGATTTAAAGGAGCTCTGGTGACACTGTCGGTTAAGCATCAAAGTATTAACTGAAAGGTCAGGAGTTCAAACCCAACAGCTGTTCAGTGGGAAAAAAGACGAAGCTGATTTCTTGCATAAATGTTTTTAGCCCCAGAAAGCCTATATAAGAGGGTCACTGTGAATCAGAATGAACTTTATGGCAGTAGAGACTTGATCTGAAGCTTTGGATAGAATTTGAATGAAAGAGTATATGGGAAAAGAGACAACCATTTCAGTTGACCTTCAAAGTATAAAAAGTTTGGGGAGTCAACCTATTTTTTGAGTTTATCAGCTATGGGTGACTCTGAGTTGTCACGTGGCAGCAAGTAGATTCGGCTCACAGCAACCGGACATGACAGAAGTTCCTCGAGCATTTTCTTAGCTCTAGTCTATATGGAAGTTGATTGCTATATCCTTTCATGCAGAGTGGCTGACTGTGCTCCTTAACACATTGCAGACAGATGTCAAATTTACCTGGTCTTTAATGTGTTAACTTGCAGTTGGGTTTGGGGTTTCCACTACTTCTCCATCCCTTCACATTGATTTGGTTACTTGATCCTTAACTTATTGATTTTAAAATACCCAGTCTTTAACGTGCTAAAATTTGGTAATCTGGAAATAAATGATTCCGTAATCTGATGGTCTCTGGATCTTAATAATCTGATTCATTGATCATCAGAGAGAAGAAGAATAGTTCTTCTTGGACAAGTATAATCTGTAATCAAAAATTTCATTTTTATCTAATAGCACCATCGTTTTTTTCATAATGCATTTCAATTCTCAAGAAGATATGCTATAGCATAATAGTAGTGATCTCTGGACCTGAACTGTTTAAACTGAACGTCTAGCTCTATCATTCTACATCAGGGTGGCCTTAATAGGTATATTACTCAATCATTGTGTTCCTTTGTTTCTTAAATACTATGATGAGAAAAATCATTTCTATAAAACTGCTACTATAAGGTAATACGTGGGCTGAAGAATGTAAAGTGTTTAAACCAGAGACTGACTCTTAGTACCCCAAAGTGTTAATTGTGATGGTACATATTTTATAACCTTGTCAAATATATATATATATAAATATACACACATATATGCAAATATGTAGTGATTTTGCCATTGTTTTTCAGATAGCTACAACCCTTCTTCCATAGAGTGTAAAATAGATGAGGGACAAACTTTAGACACTTGAAATATAAATAGAATTCTGCAATAGACATGGGAAGAATGAATACTAGATCCAAATCATGTGTGAGAGTGGACTGGCAGTGATAGTGAGAAACAAGGGATGGGAGAGGAGGTGGGATCAGACAAACCAGGAAGCAAATCACCAACTGACTTTTTTTTCTATGAAAAGAACTTAATAGGATTTAAATGACTTTAGTCATACATCCCAAGAATGCATAAAAAGTTAAGCTGGAAAGAGAAAGGGACTCAGATATGGCCCTGGCTAACAGATACAGGACAGTGTTGGAAAATATTGACAGCTAAGAATACCGCTATTGCTGCTGGCTCTTACTGTTCCAACAGCAGAGCTGACATGCTGGCCCCTATATTTTCTTGCAGGCATTTCAGGATTTAGAATGTGTTCTAAAGATAATGTGGCAGAGAAATCCTTTCTAATATATCTTCCCATGAGGAGAAAAACATTCACACCTTCTGTGCCTATCTTCTGCCACTTATTAGTCCCCCAGGGCACTTGGCAGCTGTGATTGTGCATGCCACCTCCACACCTGCTCTGTAGCTGGGGCCGTCCTCTGTTTCATTTTTAAAACACGGTGCCCATCGTGAGATCATAATGGGAAATTCTTCATTTTATTGTAGATGTTTGTGTCTATTCTCTCTTCCCTCCCTCCCCTAATGTTTAGTCTGCATTTGATTTGGAACAATTTATTATACCTTCTTTCCACAATCAAGTACTCTTAGTAGGCTTTACAGAATTTTTTATTCCTGGTGGACTTCAGCCATACAAAACTGATTCATTTATGTGTGGGCATCCGTTTTCGTGACAGTTGATGTTTCTAGTTCATGTGCCTCAAATGTGCTGGGTGTACACTATGGAAGCCTGGGAATAATCTCTAAGTGTTCTGTAGTGCACACACCAATTTAAATTGTTGTTCACACTTGAATAATTTAATTAGCTCTGTTTTCTCAAGTCAGAAACTCACTGTACACATAATAGGAATTTATAGGCTTTACCGTAAGGGTTTACAATCACTAGACATTTTACTTAACAGTTATCATAAACTATCTTTAGTTTTATATGGAAATAGTTAATGATATAAAGAAGAGTTTAAAAGGTACTTAAAAATGGAATTCAAAGAAGTGATAGCCAGTTTTCTTGAACCGGATCGTGGCCTGATAAGAATGATCCAGAGCTATTCTGGAAAGGGACAAAGGCATAGCGTAAATACTTGACAGTCCTGTGACCCAGAAAACTCAAATTGCTGGCACTGAGGACACCGACAGAGGCCTGCAGCTGCTTCCCCATGAAGTTGCACAAGGCTCTTCTCCGATGCAGACCACTGGCGCATGCTGAGCATATTTCCACAGAGTAGCCACAGGTGACCCAGCTGGCTCCTAAGTGGTGTTAAATTTAAATTGCAGACTGATTAGCAACTGTAGGTGCAGGAACACATGGGCTGTGCTTATGCATGCCTGCAGGAGCGCAATCTCAGCCAGGTTTGAGTCTCTGGGGGCAAAGGCATGTAAGAGATTACAGTACCATTGGCCAAAGGAGTTGTAGTTTCCATGACAGCTTTCCTAGGAGGGATGGGATTTTATAACCCCACCCTCTAATGAATCTAGCCAGGCAATGTGTGGAATACAATTTTTTTTTCCATATCAGTATAAGCTTTTGCGTGGAGCAACATTTGTGTGTGTATTCTCTGACGCTAAATAAATCTCCTGTTTTCATACCTCCACCACAGCAGTTGGCCAACTGATACTTCAGAATGGGATTAGATGGCCAAATAAGTAGCACCATCTGCTGCAATTTAGGGGCCTCCTCCGTGGTGCTGTGACAGCTGCCTGCGTCTGAGTTTTGAGCACCAGAATTCATTTGTCAGAGAAGGGAAGGCATAGCTAGTGTCAGAAGGACTCTTTTCAACAAAAGGCGTGCATTCTTCAGCAGTGTTGTCCTCTGTTTTTTTGTGGAGTCTGACTTCTGGAATCCATGCTTCAAAACATAACCCCATGTGGATGTCCACAACAGTCCTTCAAAACCATTAGACTTCAAGCACAAGCCTACTAAATAAAATAGGTGAAAAGTCTAGTGAATCATTAGGTAGAAAGTAGGAAACATCTTACGGCACATCCATAAATTTACTGATTTGATACATACCTATTTATTATAATTTGGATGTTTAGTAAAACAAAATTCTTGAATTTAAGAGTCAAGTCCAGGCAGGGAATAGAGGGATGATTTCACTTGCAATGCAAGATAAATACAAATTACACGAGTTCAGAATAGATCAAAATGACTTTAAAATATAGGACTGTAAATGACCTTGAAAATGTGTGTAGGATTTGAGCATATGGATAGGGGAAGCATGGCATTCTGTTTAAATAGAAGACTGTAGCAGCTTTGTAACAAAAAGCTAGGATAAGAGATGGGATCACCTTTGGCCAGAGTCCTCTCTCATTGAAGAGGCTGTTTGTCTTATTCATTCCTAGATCCTCAGTGGACAGCAAATACCTACCTGATGGCTCTCAATATTTTTGGAAGTAATGAATAAATGAGTATTTCCATTTGCCCGTAGCTTCAGGTGTATGTTGGGAAATTATGAGAGGTAAGACTGCAGTATGAAAAGTCTCTCGTGTCATGTTAAAGAATCTGTACTTCCGCTACAAATTCACATATTATAAGGGGTTATACCTTATGTAACTCTAAAAAGAAAGGGTAGCCCAACAGGTGCTGGAGATCTGCTATGTAGCAAGTACTGTAAGAGAGACTTTACACTATTTGTTACAAATGATAATCCTACAGTGCCAATATGATACCATGAACGGGGAGAGAGGCTGTGTGAAATGAAGTTACTGTGGTGGGGCCCATTCAAACTAAAATCTACTCAGGTCTAAATAAGATGCACAGTGCATCTGATCAGAGTTATGGGGGAAATTCAATGGACTGTTCAGAATGTAGACAATGATCTAGGTCGAAGTTAATGAGAGTATAAGCCAGATTTGTGGCAGTTAATAAGGTGTGACATATTCCAGATAAGAAAGAGAGTCAAGGAGATTTGGTTTGTAGAAGGAAAGTGGGGTCAAACACAAATCTGATTGTATGCTCCTTCTGTTTGTGATGAAGTAGCTGATATATGTTTTCCCTGAGAACAGTCAGAGATGCAGACTACATTTTTAAAAATCTATTTAAAAAATCTGAGGACTGTCAAGGCAGCCAAGATTCAAGCCTCCCAACTCTCAAAGTGAAGTGAATCACAAAGGAGTGAGTCTAAAACAGAACCACTTTTCCCGGAAGCAATTTTCCCTCTGTGATATCTGCTAACACTCAAACTGCTCAGATCCTGGGATGAAGAAGCTTGGTGTGTGTGTGTGTCAGTGGGGCAGCGGGAGGTTGAGGGGGTTTGTGCAGAAGGGGAGCAGCTGAATAGTTGTTGTTTCAAGGAAGAAAGGGACACAAAAACAAATGAACAAAGTAAGACCTGCCAAAGCTAAGACTCATATAAAAATAGTGCTCTCAGTAAAGACATAGGAGTATAGTAGGAGTTTCAATAAACTGGATACAGACCCATCTTTAGAGAGACTTCAAGTGAACACTTGTTACTTTGCTCCTGGATGTTCCAAATGAGCTACTTTAATTCTATGCCTTCTATGTGTGGCATGATGAAAGCTTTGTGGATGAGGTGACTGTCATCTCTGGAATATTTCCTATAAAACATCAAGCATAAGATCAATAATTTAAAAGTATGCAACCATACTGAGAAGAAAATCTAAATAAATGCATGCATCTATGAAACTACAGTAGATTGAAAACCATCAAGATGAAGAACATTTCCTTTGACTCAAAATGTTTCACAAACTTCTTTAAGTCAATTCCTGTCACCACTATTGGTCAGAGTAAACCAATGTCTGTTGTCACTAGAGATCAGATTTCATTTTTGTTGCTTTTTGGATTTTCATATATCTACAGTGGACACATATATACAGGCAAACTACATAAAAGTAGGAACAAGTATAATTTTCAAAATGATTGCACTTAAATTATCAAGAAAGTATTTCACAAAATAAAAATCCTTATTACAGAAAGAGATTTTTGTGTTGTAAGAAAATGAATTACAATTATATTCTATGGGCTTTAACAGTAGATTAAAAAAGAAGAAAGAATTGTAAAATAGAAGAGTAGGTCAGTAGAAAATAACTTGGATGAAATATAAAGAGAAAAAATGGAAAGAACAAAAAATACCCTTATATTAGACATAATAAAAATGTATTTTTTTTAAAAAGCCATAAGGTGTAAGTATTACCGTGAAGTAAGTACAAACATTATTTTTTTCAATTTCCTGATATATGAAAATTTCTCCTGTGGCAGTTACATAATCTGGTGTCAAATTATGGATTCAGAGTGAAGGAGTGGATTTGAAGTTGTGAATCAGGCCATAGCCAATGAGGCCTCTGTGTGGGCCTGGCTTCCTCTTGAGGATTCTGGGAACTCTGGAATTCCTCCTTGGAGGCAGGAGACACACACTCTCTCTCTCTCTGCTCACTCCCTGCTAGATATCCACGAGGAGAAGCCACATGGACCTACCCTGAAACAGCCAGAACTCTGAAAGCTGGAGAAGCCACATGGAAACGTCTGCCAGCACTGAAATGCTTATAATACCACAGGGTTCACAAGGTCTACCACCCACTGACCTTTACTTTTTCTGTATTCAGCATCATTTCATGCATTTCATGAGTCAAAAGAGGGCTTTATAGATTATTATTACAGGACACATGGGCTAATGTAGGACTTATGGACTTGATCTGAGCTAGACTGGGATGTTTTCTCAATATTCACTTGGTCTAGTATAAACACTTCTTTCCTATAAATGCATGAGTCTTCCTGGATTTGTTTCTCTAGGCGACCTGGAATAAAACTCATGCTCCCCACACTACATTCTCTATTTCTTCAATTAAATAAACCTCTCTTGTTTGCATAAGTGGGATAAGGGCAGCTCAAGAAGACAAAGTCAAATATTAAATTGAATGATGCATGAATTGAAAGGCATAGCATTAGGATACCCAAAGAGGAAAACATGCTCATGAAAGGGAGGAGGGGTTGTTGCACTTGCTCATGAAGGTCACAGATCTCAGCCTTCAGCCATATAGATTCGGACTCCAGTTACCTCACAAGTAAACCAACAGGGAAGATCATGATAAATGAAGAAAAGACTGAGATTGTCAAGGATTTTGCCTTCCTGGGATCCATAATCAATGCTTGTAGAAGGAGTAGTCAAGGGATCAAAAACAGCGTTGCATGCTAAATCTGCTACACAAGTGTATTGAATTGTGAGCATATGGTTTTTGAGACCAAGGTCACCTAACCCAAGCCACGGTATTGTCAATGACCTCATATGCCTGTGAAAGTTGGACATGGGATAGAGAAGACCAAAGAAGAATCGACCCTTTGAATAGTGGTGCTGGGGAAGCATATTGAAAGTGGTCTGTCTTGGAAGAAATACAGCCAGAGCACTCCTAAAATGCAAGAATGGCAAGACTTCATCTTACATATTGACACATATTGTCAGGAGAAGCTCAATCCCTGGAAGAGGACATCATGCTTGGTAAAGCAGAGGTATAGTGAAGAAGAGGAAGGTCCCTATGAGATGAACTGACACTGTGGCTGCAATGAGGGCCACGGACACACTTATCAAAATGGCACAGGACTCTGCAGTGTTTCCTTCCATTGTGCACATGGTCGCTATGGGCTGGAACCAACTCTATGACAACTAAGAACACCAACATCTGATTTCACTCTAATCCTCCCTGCCAGCCAAGTGCCCTTGAAAGTGCTTGAAGTAAAATCAGGGGATGTATAAGGGTCACCTCTTTGGGTTTCCTTTTCTGAGGTGCTCATGATATCTATTTTTAATTAAGAATCATTTTATTGGGGGCTTGTACATCGTTTTTCACAATACATAAAAAAACATACTGTGCCAAGCACCTTCACATGTCCGCTGCTATTATCATTCTCCAAACATCTGCCTTTCCCCTCAAGTCCTTGGTATCACCTTATCCATCCTTGCCGCACTTCCCCTATTCTCCCTTCCCCACCAACCCTCAATATTTTATAAATTATTATTGTTCTGTCATATCTTATACTGCCTGACCTCTCCCCCAACCCACTCCTTTGATGCCAATCCTTCAAGTAGGAGCTTATATGTTGCAGTTGGTTCCGTCTTTCCACCCCACCTTCTCTCTACCCATCCAGCAGCTTCAATCTTACCACTGGCCCAAAGGGGCTCATCTGTCCTGGTTTCCCCATGTTTCCAGCTCTCCTCTCCACCAGTGTACCTTCTCCAGTCCATCTGAATTTGTAAGATAGAGTTGGGACCATGATGGTTGGGGGAGGGGGGGGAAGGATTGAGAAACTAGAGAAAACTTGTATGAATCATCACCCCCTCCCCTCGGCTGCACCCTGACTGGTCTGCCTCCTCCTCATGACTCCCCTGTAAAGGAGTGTCCAATAACCCACCAGTGGGCCTTAGGTCCCCACCCTGTTCTCCCCCTCATTCATAATGATGTGATTCTTGTTTTTTGATGCTCAATACCTGCTCCCTTTGGCCCCTCTTGATCACACAGGCTGGTGTGCTTCTTCCATGTGGGCTTTGCTGTTCCTGCGCTGAACGCTGACTCATTTATTTCAAATCTTTGAGACTCCAGACTTTCAATCATTTGGTAGCTGGGCATCATTGTTTCTTCTCTCTGTTTGCCTCTGTATCTATATGTCTTCAGCAATCATATCAGGAGTCAATTAGTCCACTGATTTTGATTTTTGTTCTTTGCTGTCTGACACCTGATTGTTTCAGTGTCTCATGGTCACAGAGGCAAGTGAGCTTCTTTTATGGTGGGTTTTGTTGCTCCTGAGCAAGATGGCTCAAGCGTGATTATGCTCAAGCTTTTAAGACCCCAGATACTGTACCTTTCGATAGCTGGGCACCATTAGTTCTCCACCACTCTTGCTCATGCTCCCACATGTCCTCAGTGAGCGCCTTGGGGATGTGTGCACACAGTGCTATGTTGTTGTTTTTTCCCCGTTTGATATCTGTTGTCTAGACCTTTAACCACCTTTTGGCCACTCTGACTATTGTGTTTCTTCTGTGTGGGTGTGGTCTCTTTTCAGGTAAATGATCTATTGTTCACTTTCAGACTTTTAAGACTCAAGATGATAGATCCTTTGATAGCTGGGCACCATCAGCTTTCTTCACCACATTTGCTTATGCACCCATTTTACTTCAGTGATCATGTTGGGCCAGTGAGACGCATGGAATACCAGATTAATAGAACAAAGTGTTCTTGCATTGAGGAAGCACTTGAGTGAGGGCCCAAGGTCCAGCATGCCACACCCACAGGGACAAAGACAAGAAGGAAGGAAGAGGAAGAGAGCAGGTCCAGTCCCCACCCCGACACATGATGCTCACTGGGGACCTAATGGATCACAGGAAGGACTTGGCAAACAATAACAGGATGGGGCACACTGGCTCCCTCAAGTGAACCAAATCAAGAAAGGAGCACTCCTGGTCAGAGAGGCAGGAGTAAAGAATGGCAGGTCTGATGGTTCCTGGGGAGCACGGGACAGGGGAGGAGAAGGGTGCATGGACAGGTTTATGGACGGGGGGAACAACAAGTGGTCCAGAATAGATGGAAAAGAGGGTGTGGGTGACCTGGTAGGGATTAAGCAAGGACAATGAATCTGTGCAGAAACGCTTAAATGCCAATGAAGGTGGAGCATGATGGTGGGACAGAAGGGAGATGGAAAGAAATAGATGAAAGAGGTAGAAGGCAAAGGGCACTTACAGAGGTCTAAACATAGGCATGTCCATGCATAAACACAATTATCTATGATAGGGATGGAATAAACTGAAGAACATATCTATAGGTCAAATACTAGGGTAGCTCATGATATTTTATGTTGTCTTCTTGAGCTGCCTTTTGAACTTTTCTGTTCAGTGTCTTTACATTATCATTTCCTTCAGTCGCATTATCTACTATATATTCACAGAAGAGTTTCAGATTCTCACCTGACATCCAATTTGGCCTTTTCTTTCTTTCTAGTCTCTTTAATAACTTTTGCTTTCTCTATGTATGACAATCTTGATAGCATCCCATAGCTCAATAGGTCTTCAATTCACTTCCTAAATGTGTTCTGAAAAGGTTTTCCAAATATTGCTGGGATATACAAAAGGTAATATTTTGAGTCTCCTGGATTTGTTTGAATTTCTACAGTTGCAATTTAAACTTACATATGAGCAATTGATGATAGTTCCATAGTTGATTCTTGGTCTTCTTTTGACTGATGACATTGATTTTTTTCAATGGTCTTTATCTATAGATCCAGTCCATTCAATTTCCGTGTCTTCATTTTGGTATATTCACCTTTCATGTTGTTGAAAAGAGATATTTAGAATGTTACATGTAAATAGCTTACCTGTGTTATATATTTTTCACCTATTATTCTTTGGGTCCCCATGAGTTTGAAATGAACTTGTGTGTCACCAAAGCTCCCCCAGTCCACTTTGGTTTTATTTTCTTTCCCTTCTAAGCTACACAGACCAATATTTAGATCTGAAGGAAAGAGATCTTGGGAATTTTTTTTCATGGAACAATTTATATTTCTCTTGTATGACTTTCCTTTTGAGGGGTTCTCCCTCTCTATTGCTCCCCTCTCCTTATTCCTAATGGTATTTTTAATCACCACATATGCTTGTGAAATTTGGACTGTGGATGAAGAAGTCCACAAAGAACAGGTACATTTAAATTACGGTGAATAATACTAAAAGTACCATGGATTTCCAGAAGAACAATCAATTCTCTCTTAGAGAAAGTATAGCCAGAGTTCTTCTTAGATAATGATCTACATGTAACCCCCTCTCTGGGGGACAGAAATGGAAAAGTGGGTGAAGAGAGACATTGGAGAGTGTAAGACATGAAAAAAAATCTAACAATACCATCATTTATAAATAGGGGTTTCTGAGGGAGGAATGGAGGGGGGGTATGAGAATCTGAAACCAAGGGCTCAAGTAGAAAGAAAATGTTCTGAGCATGATCGCGGCAACAAATATTCAAATGTGCTTGACACAATGGATGTATGTAGGGATTGTGGTAAGAGTTGTCGAGCCCCCAATAAAATGATTTAAAAAAAGAAAGAGAATGATAATGACAGCATATGTACAAATATGTTGGCACAATTGATGTATGGAATGTTAGAAGAGCTGTAAAAGCACCCAATAAAATGATTTTTTAAAAAGATGTTGGCAAAACAATTACTTTGAACATGTTATCAAGAGAAACCAATCCTTAAACATTGACATCTTACATGGAAAAATATAGAATCAGAGAAAAAGAAGACCCTCAATGAGATTACTGACACAGTGACTGCAGCAACTAACTCAGGCAAACAATCATTTGAGTGTGTACAGTCTTTTTTCCAGGGACTGGTTTCTCCTGAAAATTTGCCTAAAGAACAATATGAGACAAAGAATTTTCATCCTTACTTCTAAGGAGTCATCCTGGTTGTACTTCATACAAAACAGATTTTGTTATTTTGGCAGTTCATGGTATATTCAACATTCTTTGCCAGCATCATAATTCAAATGCATCAATTCTTCTCAATCTTCCTTATTCAGTGTCTACCTATCACATGCATATGAGGCAATGGAAAATATCATGGTGTGGTCAGGTAGGCCTTAATCCTCAAATCCTTAACCCTTGCTATTGAATATGTAAAGAAACCTTGTGCAGCCCAATTATCCCAATGCAATATGTTCTTTGATCTCCTGACTGCTGCTCCCATGAACACTGATTGTTGAACCAAGCACGATGTAGATCTTGACAACTTCCAACTTCATTGCGTTTGTCATGATGTTAGCTGTTGGTCCAGTGGTAAGGATTTGTGTCTTCTTTATATTGAGTTGCAACTCACACTGAAGACTGAATTCCTTGATCTTCATCAACCAATTCTTCAAGTTCTCCACATTGTCAGCCAGCAAGCCTATCTGTGATCTAACTCTCTCAGGTTGTTAACAAACCGTCCCCCAATCCTGATGCCACAATCTTCTTCATAAAGTCCAATCTCTCTGATGATTTTCTCAGCATACAGATTGAACAAATATTATGAGGGGGTTCAACCATAATTACATCTTTTTCATTTTCTTTTCTTTTTAAGGTCATTTTATTGGGGCTTGTACAACTCTTATCACAATCCATACATCCACTGTGTCAAGCATATTTGTACACTTGTCAGCATCATACTCAAAACACTTTCTCTGTGCTTGAACCCTGGTATCAGCTTCTCATTTTTGCCTTCAGCCCCCACCGCCCCCCCTCTCTCAGGAACTCTTAATAATTAATAATACTAGTTATTTTTTTCATGTCTTACACTATTTGATGTCTCCTTTCACTCACTTATCTGTTGTCCCTCCCATGGAAGGGGCTTATAGATAGATCATTGTGATCAGTTCCCCGTTTCTCACCCTACCTTCCCCTTGTCCTATCAGTATGGCTATTCTCAATATTTGTCCCGAGGGGTTTATCAGTCCTGGATTTTCAGTGTTTGCAGCTCTTATCTGTACCCGGGTACATGCTCTGGTCTAGTGAAATTTGTAAGGTAGAATTGGGGTCATGAGAGTAGGGGAAGGAAGCATTAAAGAACTAGAGGAAAGTTGTATGTTTCCTTGGTGCTATCCTGCACTGTGATTTTCTACATTTGCTCTCATTGTATGAGTCTAAAGAGGAATTTATGGACTAGTATGAGGCGCATGGGCTAATATCAGACATACGGACTTGTTCTGAAGTGGAATATTTTCTCAATATACAATTGCTCTTTTATATAAAGTTTTTTTCTTATACACATATGAGTGTCTGTGAATCTGTCTCTCTAGTCAACCCAGACTAACACAATGTGATTTCCAGTCTATGGTACTTTCAATATCTTTTCCAGAACCACATTTCAAATTAATCGATTCTTCTTTGGATTTCTATGAATTATGAGAGAATATATTTATGTTTTAAAGTAACCTGGATAAAGTTTTCTGTGCCCACAGTTTTATAGTCTCAAATATCTTACATAGGACTGTTATGCGTTGGAAAATACTTGATGGCAGTGGATTAAGTTTTATTTTTAGTTTATGCCAATTTATTAAGGAATCTTCTGGAATGGAATGTTTTCTCAATATACATTATATAAGATCGCAAAGATATAAAAAGATATATTCTCTGCTATTGTAATATTTGAAGTCCAGTGATTCTACCCTCTAGTAAGATAGAAGCTATCATTTGCTTTTGCCACTTAGCTTTATTTATGACATTTTCCCTATGAAGTTGCATTTTTCTAACCAAATTTTGAGTGAGAAGATATTTTTATCAGTTGTATTCCTACATCCTGGGCCAGGTTTGCTCAAGTTCCACTGTTCCACATGCATAAATCCTTCTGGAATACGTCACTATTACTAGTTCTGTTCTTCCACTTCTTTTCCCCCACCACTACTGAGACTTGATCAGAATGCAACCACTCCAATCACTTGACTTCATTTCTTAAATAGACACAGTAATGGTGTAAGATTTCTCACTCTCTCAACCATTACAAACAAAGCGATTTTGAAGTGCCTAGCAAATCTGTTCTTAATCATTTAGTTGGAAATATAAATTGAAGGGAAGATGTGGTTGAAATACTCTGAGGCAGGGGTTCGCAAACTAAATCCTATGGGCCAAACCAGACCTGCCACATTTTTTTTCTTTTTGTGAACAAAGTTTTGTTGAAATAATGCTATACTTATTTCTTTATGTGATGTCTATGGATGCTTCTGTACTAAAATGGCCTGGAAAGGTAAGTAGTTATAACAGAGAATTTATGATCTGTAAGTCCTCAAGTATCTATTACTTGACTCTACAAAGATAGTTGCTGTTTACTACCATAGATACAGCCCAAGACAATGGTGTCTTCATGCAAAAGGCATATTTTTCCACTTGTGAGATATTCCTAAATATCACTGATACTGAATTTTCTTGATGTGACTTTACCCTTTGTATAAAATTCTCTCTTGTACTTATGCCTTTTTGTGGATTTACTTCTCTAATGTAACTGGACTAAGACAACCCTCAATGAGATGCATTGACAGAGTGACTACAACAATGGACTTGTGCATAGCATTAATTGTGAGGATGATGCAGTGCTGGCGCAGTGTTCATTCTGTTCTACATAGATCACTGTGAGTTGGAAACTATTCAGTAGCACTAATACCAGTCTCTCCTTGAAATCATACTACCTTCTTAAACTTACTCTCTAAACTACTAAGGCGCTAAAGACAATCATGTTATTCTTATAGAATCTGATCCCTATCCCAACCCAGTACTGTCCAAGCCCACAAGTTCACATTAGGCCCTATGGTGGACACCAATCGACAATGTCCTCCTCCATCTCACAAAACACACCCAATGATGCTGATCGTTGGAGGAAAGCCAAATCAGTGAGTGTGTTAGCATCTCAGCGCTGGCAGGGGTCTCCACACAGCTGTTCCAGCACCCAAGGCTGCATCAAAGTAGGTTCAAATGTGGCTTCTCCTTAGGTAAGTCTTGCAGGAGGTGGACCTTGCCAGCTGAAGCAAGGAACTGGCTATGGCAGCTGCACCCTGGACTGATCAACAGAGAACAAAATGCCTGAGAATTAGAAAGGTGAGACTCATTGAGTCATTTCTCTCTCTGCCCTTCAATGACCCCCACATGTGTTTATCAGCCAGATTGGCACAATAAACTTTAACTATCTCAAGGGTCTTCTTTCTGACTGACCTGTTACTAAATTTAATGTCCTTTCCCAGGGTCAGATTACTTCTGATTGCAGGGCTAATATTTGTGAGACAAAGTGTCACTTTCCTTGATTTTAAAGAAGCATCCTGTCTGTATTTCTTCCCAGACATAATTGTTCTTTCCTCTGGAATTCCATGGTGTATTTGATTTTCATCACCGACACCATAATTAAAGGCATTGATTCTCCTTTTGTTTTTCTCATTCACTGTCCAACTTTGACCTCATAAGAAGTAATTGAAAATGCTGTGTGTTGGATTCGATGCATTTTAATTTTTAAAGTGACATCCTTGTTTTTAATACTTTAGAGAGATCTTTTGCAGCCAATTTGCTCAATGCAACGCTTAGCTCGATTACTTGACTATTGTTTCTATGGTGTTGATTGCGTATTTAAGCAAACGAAATCCTTGAAAATCTTTTCTTACATTGTTATGATGTTTGTTGTTAGTTCCTATGTGAGAATTTTTGTTTTTTGTATGTAGGACATAACTTATGTATAAGGTTGTAATTGTTCATTTTTATCAGTAAGTGCTTCAAATCCACTTCACTTTCAACAAACAAGTTCATGTAATCTGCATTTCAAATGTTTTTAATGAGCCTTTTACCAATGCTGGTGTCACGGTTTTTCATATAGTCTAGTTTCTCAAATTATTTGCTCAACATACAGATTGAATAGAGAGATCTAAAGGAAACATACAGATTGAATAGAGAGATCTAAAGGAAACACCCCTGACACACAACTATCCTGACTTGAAATCATTCCATCTCGCCTTGTTTTATGCAATTTCTGTCTCTTTTTCTAGGAGTTCTCTTTGTGAGCACAATTAAGTGCTTTGGAATTTCAAACCTATGCAATGTTAACCATAGTATTGTTAAAAAATATAATGCACACAGCCAAATGCCTTTGCATAGTCAATAAATCATCTTTCTGCTACTCTCTACTTTTAGTCAAAAGACATCTGAAATCAATAATCATATCTCTTATTCCAAGTCCTCTTCTGCATCCTGCTTGAATTTCCTGCAGCTATCTGCCAATGCATTTCTGCAACCATTTTTGAAAAATCTTCAGCAAAATTTTACTTGCATGTGATATCAATAATACTGTTCAATAAGTTTTACCTTCTATTTACTCACTTTGACTTGCAATGTCCATAAATATAGATTTCTTCTAGCTGATTGTCCGGGTACCTGTCTTCCAAAATTTCTTGGTATAGATGAGTGAGTGATCCCAGTACAAAATTAGTTTGTGAAAACATTTCAATCAATATCTGTGGTTTTTCTCTTCCACTGTCTAGCTTTCACATCATAGGAAACAATTGAAATATAAGATTAATGTCTGAAACACTTACCGTTCTTGCTTCAGTACCATTGGTCCTTAATAATATGCTATCTTTTGAAATCGTTAAATGTTGACCAATTCTTTGCACAGTGACTGTGTATTTCTTATTTTCTTTTCATGCTCCCTGCATTCTTCAGTCAGCTGCCTGCCCCTAAGCCCCCAAGAATCTTTCAGTATTTCTACTCCAGGCTTCTGTTTTTTCTCCAGTTCTTTCAGCTTGAGATGCTGAGTATAATCATCTCTTTAGGCTTTCTTACTCCAACTCTTTGTAGTCATACTTTATTGTCTGTAATGGATCTTTGAAATATTCCATTAAGCTTTCTTTATTTCATAATTTCTTCGTTCTACTTTAGCTATTCTAAATTCAAGAGCAAATTTCAAATTACTTTCTGACATCCATCTTGGCACTTGCTTGGCAAACAAATCACCGTTTGATGACTTTTTGTAGGAGGCTATAGCTCACTAGAGGCCATGTACAGCCTCACTCTCTGTGAGATATTCCTGATGATGGATCCAGTGTCCTGGAGCTGGAAGAGTCACGTGGTAAGGCCTACCAGTGCTGAGATGCTTCTACAGGCCCTGGATCCACTAGACTTTCTACCCACTGGCCTGTGATCTTCCTGCATCTGGTGTCATTGCATGCGTTTCATGAGTCTGAAGAGGACATTATTGACTGGTATCAGACATATGGGTTGATATCAAACTTATGGTCTTGATCTGGACTGGTCCGGGATATTTTCTCAATATTCAACACGCGAGTGTCTATGAATTTATTTTTCTAGTCAACCCTGATCCATTTTGGTTTTGTCTTTTTTTTCCTGTCTTCTTAGTGACCTTTCTGCTTCTTCGTGTATGTTGTTTTTGATCTCATCCCACAGCTCATGTAATTATTTTCAGTCTGAACCTGAATGTGTATGTAAGAAATTGATGACATTATTCACAGTTGGCCTATGGCCTTTTTCTGACTAATGACATTGAGCTTTGCTGTCCATTCTTTTCAGAGATCTAGTTAATTTGATTTCTGTGTGTTCCATGTGGAATGGTCCATGTGTACAGTCATAGGATATGTAGTTGACAAAAGGTATTTTCAATTGATAAGTTGTTGGTCTTGAAAAACTGTATTATGCAAACTCTGCCTTTGTTTCTGTCACCAAAGCTGTTTCCAACTGCGGCTCCTTTGAATTTGCTTCCAACTGTCACATTCTAATCACAAGAAATTATCAATCCAGCTTGATTGCATGCTGGTAAATTCCAATTTCGGACAGCAGAATTGCCTAAAATCTTCAAGTTTCTCAGCCGTGGCTTTAGCAGTAGGAGCTTAAATTTGAATAACACTCCTGTTAACTGGTTTTCCTTGTAGCTAGATGGGATGCACCATTTGATCTTTTATTCTTTGACCACATATTTATGTATTGAGCAATAATAATAAGAAGAAGAAAGTTGGCTTGAAGTCTCGTTCATCTTTCTCAAGTCACCATGTACATCAATTACACTTGATCACAATGGTAATATCCAAGTCTCCTTCTATAACTTTGTATTAAAATGTACAAGGATTCGGAGCCATGGGGTCTTAGTAGATATGTTTTTCTCATATGGTTAAATCATGTCTGTGCACTAATTACCTCTGTTATGGGCCTACTGTCCTAATTTCCTATTCCATCACTGATTTGGTTTCAAAATGGAGTAAACCTCCCTTTTAAGTTCATTCATTTATTTTTTTTTTCCTGCTTTTACTTTTTCATCTGCTAGCTTAGGTTTTTCCTTAAGTATAAATAGATTCTTGGGTCCTTGATGTGATCAATTTGTTCTTTTTTTTTTTTGGGGGGGGGAGCATCACTGCCCTGGTGGGAGTAGGAGGCCCAGGCTTGCTCCTGGAGAGCTGCTGTTGGATTTGAACCGCCTACCCAGTGGGCTGCGGTCCCACACACAACCACTAAGCCACTGGGGCTCTGCCCCACTGGGACTCAGCACCCAATTTGTTCTTTCAGTTTCGTGGTGCGGTGGTTATGAGTTTGGCTGCAGATCAAAACCATCATTAGCTCTGTAGGGAAAACCCTGGGCTGTCTAATCCCGTCAATCATTACAAGCTTAGGAGGTTACTCTGAGTTAGCCTGGGCTCAAGGTCAGTGGGCTTCTTAGTCTGCCAAAGAAGGTCAGTACCATTCTGACCTCAGGAAGGTCCCAGCATGGGAAAAGCAGTGTGTACTTTACTGCGACTCTGAATATTGGAAGTTTCAATTCGCTCAGCCACTCCAAGTGTGTGTATGTGTGTGGGAAAGATATTCTGCTTCTGCAAAAATGACAAAATGGCCACCAAGAAAACCAATTGGCAAAGTTCTGTGCCAAAGCAGAGAGGGTGTGATACATTGAAATCATGTCAATAGCAACAGATTCTTGGCAACAGATTTTGTTGGCTCCGAAGAATAGGTTCTATTTTGTAGATATTAAACCAACTCTCTACTCATCGTCATCATAACAGTAATGAAGAGCAAGAATCTATTACAACAATAAAATGAAGGTTTAAATTACTCTTATTTCCTAGAAATTAAAAAAAAGCTCTTTAGTCAGCATCATAACAATAAAAAGAAAAATAACATATTATAGCTATAACAAAATAAAGTTTTACATGATTCTTATTGTTTAATAACAACAATAATAAAGAATAATAATACACCACAATAACAAAATAAAGCTTTCATTGGTTTTTAAATAAAGCATAATAATAAAGAATATATCTTAATTATGATAGTGTTTTAACATGATAGTATTGAAAGTATGATAGTACTTATCTCCTAAATGATGGAAATTCTTCTGAGTCTTGGACCTATATTGATTCATTTAGTTCATATGATATTTCAGCCCACTAATACCCAGTGTCCATGTTTTTAATCACTATATAAAGTATACTTTATTAGGAAGACTTCCTTGGTGCTTCTGCAGGAGTGGACCTTATCTTTTTTTTGTTATGTTCAGAGAGGGTTACCTAATATAATGATACATACACACAAAGGATCATCAAAAAGTTCCAGGAAAAAGGGACTTGACAGTAAATGGAATAATTCCACACACTTTTGAAAGCCCCCTTGTATATGTTCATGCCCAATATGATGAGTATATTATACATACTTTTGCTGCATGTATATAAAACAAGAAATTTAACACATTAAGTGAATATTATTGGACAATGACAATATAGCAGGTATTGTAGTCTGGAGAAATTGGAATTATTTTACCTATGCAGGTACCTATGCATATTTCCTTTAGAATTTTTGGCTGAGAATAATAACTTAAGTGAGAACAGACAAGATAAATAAATTTCATAAGGATAAATTATGGAAGTCAAGTGGGAAAAAAAACAGAGACTAAGGCTTCATCAATCTTTCAATCTCTGTCCATTTTAATCTTCTTTTCTTTGCTCTTCCTTTCTCATCCTTTTCCTATCTATATCTACCAAATAGTCCTTAGGTTGTATCTCTCTAAGCATCGTCCTTGTTTTCTCAGATATTCTGAGATAATCCCCTGTTTCTAGGTGAACATGAAAAGCAGCTCACTAAAATTCTTATGCTAAAGTAGAACTCTGAGGTTCAAATGGTAAATGTGCCCATGAGAAAGTAAATTTCCTACTCTAATCGCTAATGATTACAAGCAGGGTGGAGCACTTGCAAGGACATCTAAGGGCACAAAATCCCTAACCAGGAGTCATCAATAGAACACTGAAAGTAACCAGTTTGTTATGTAATAAAATATAGTGATTTGTTTTGCTTTCTCTTTCTCTGAATGCTTGACTCTGTGGAAGTTACATAATCTACTGTCAATTTAAGGAAAGGGTGGAGCCTAACCTGTCAATCAGGTCTTATCTTGATGACCTCATTTGGAGCCTCAAGGGGGATAAATAGCTTACTGGCAGCCAGACACACTGTTCTCCCTGCAAGACGTTCTTGTTGCCAAGCCACATGGAACTACATTGATGGAGCCAGAGCCACGTAAAGATCCACACCACCACAGAGATGCTTCCACCACTCATAGATCCACAAAACTTTCCACCCACTGACCTGTGATCTTCCCTCATCCGGCATTATTGCATGGCTATGTGAGTCTGAAGAGGAATCATGAAACTGGCATTGGGCAGATGGGCTAATATCGGATTTATGGACTTGATCGGGACAGGACTAGGATATTTTCTCAATATTCAATTACTCTTATATAAAGCTCATTATTACACACATATGAGTCTATGAGTTTGTTTCTCTAGTCAATCCAGAGTAATATAGAGTCATAGTAATGTTCCTTAAAACTGGGATCATCACATTTACACCTGCCATCAAAATTTATCCTGTTTTTTATATATATAATTGAGAAATGATGCATTAAAGGTGATAAAGTTACATTGAGCTCCTAGATCTTCATTCATTGGAAAACACAACTCACTGATATAGCTCTCTATTCTCACGTTGACAGAAGAAGCTTGAAATGATATCAATATATGGCAGGCTTTCTGATACTACCTATGGTCTCATCCAACTTCACCCTCCCCTCCAAATTGTATAGATGAGCTAATAGGGGCTGTGTTGAGTGCATCCTCCATACCTGCAACTATCATCGAACTGGGCCATACAAATGAACTGACTGGCTGGCCAGTCAGGGACCAAAAGAGAGTTGGCCACTTCAGAATATGATGCTGCATAAATCCAATATTTGATCTAAAAAATCAAATAGTTACTCCTTAAAAGGGAGCATGAGAACAAGATCAGTCAGTTGAATATCCAGAGTCTTCCACAATCTGTTATTCTGGTCTGTCAACTTGTTCTTTCTTTTTTCAAGTAGAAGCACCAATGTACAACATATAAGAGCTATTTTTTTGCTATCAGCAAATCCATAACTGTGCAGTATTTATCTGCCTAATGTCGGTAGGGAAGAAATGAGACACATATATAACTGAACTTTAGTTATGTGATAAGTAAGCACATATAAGTCCATGCTTGGTTTGCATGCAAAATTGTCACTACAGATTAGTGAGTAAGCATGAGTAAGTCTGTGCTTACCTCACTGATTGGGTAATCTGACTTAGGTGTTGCCATGGGTAAGTTTGGGCTCAGCAGCAAGAAGGAAGGGGTAGATCCCAACAGAAGTGGTTGTCTCTAGAATGTACTTAACTGTAAGGTCGCCAAGGGCCTGACTCAAGGAAACACATAGGTGGTTTAAGATGAGCATTATATTTTAGATGTGGAGTTGCAAGGCCAGCACTTTAGAAGTGGCCTGATTTCTCTAAGCGAATACAGATGCTTTTCGCTTGACCAAAAAAATGTTCCTGCCCTCAAATGGGGCTTTCTGGAGACATGGACAATTGTGAAATGATCAAACATTTCCCCCCAAATATGCCTCTTTATCATGATATCATAAATATTGATGTACTACTAATTATTAAAATGTGCAAAATTACCGTGAAGAAAGAGACTTCATCTAACCCAGGGCTTTTCTTATTCTCAAAGCACAGCCATTAACTTTCTCTAACTTGTGCTTCAGGTGTTGAAAAGCTAATTCACAGCTCCCCAGCTGTTTACTGGGGGAGACAGCTTTCTACTGTTATAGACTGTAATTGTCTTACTGCTAGCTTCAATTACCCTAGAGAAAAAAGCATAGTTCGAATTGCTTTGTCCTGTGGATTTAAAGCTATGCCTATGCTTATGTTGCATAGAAGAGCACTTTTTAAAGATATTTCTTTATTTTGATCCTCGTGACTCTTTTCACAAGAAATAAGATTATGAAGACATGCCCCAATTTACACTTCCAATCCAATGGTAATGTGTTGATGACAACCCAAGAATTATCTTTCGGAGGGTAGAAACCACCTTCACTGCTGCAGGCTAGTGGGGACTAATTTCATCCGGCTTCTAAATAAAAATTAAAAATCAATTGAATTCTGGAATATCTGAATGGAGAGTAAACATTTCATTGAGCAGACTAGACTTAAAAACCAGAAAATTTAAGTGTACACTGTTTTCTTCCAAAATAAACCACTCTGTAATCAAAACTAGTTACACATTATGAATAATAAGTAGTATTCTTCTGCTTTTCTGATCTAACAGGGATCAGAATCCCCAAATCTTACCCATTACCAAACTCTATTAATAATTTCAAAGGCACAAGCCCTGGAGAGACACAAATGAAAGCAAGGCTTTGAATCAATTCCTCACAGTTCGATACCCTGCTAAGAATTTCTATTTCCATGCTAGATATACTGAATCAGAAATGACATATTAACAAAGCCCCTAGGTGATTCTTAATGGTCCCCAGGTGATATGTATACCTAAAGAATGTATACATATGTATGCATAAGAATAACCCAGAGATCTGGTGATTTTTGTAGGTCACCCAGTGATCATGTAGACATATGTACAGAAAGGTCACCTGAGGTCACTTGTTAAAAGGTACATTCTGATTCATACTGGGGGTCCAAGCAGAATAAGTCAGTTTGAAGCCCTAGATAAAAGAAAGGAAGGTCTAGGACATAAAGGCCACCTACTTAGGTCCTTCCTTTGTGTATCAAACAAGTATTTCTGATACAGATTATTAAATTAATTAGGTCTCCAAGTGAGATCCCGGGAACAATCTCACACTATGAAATCATGAGGGGAAAACAATCTCTGTTCCAAAAAAGGGAAGACATTGTGTGGCATTCTTTATGAAGTCATGCCTTCCTCATGACAAAGGACAAGGACATTAAATAGGATACCTTGCCTTCTTTGCTTTCCTCTGAGGAACTCTCCCCAGTAAAATAAGTAAATTGCCAGTATCTCTCTTTCTTTCTCTCTCTATGCCTCAACTCCTCTTTCAAGGAACTTCAGCTGCAACCATTAATCTCTAAACCCCATCCAAACACATATACATGCACACACAGCTACTACATCCACTTTTTCATATAGATATATTAAAGCTTCTGAGTGGTTTAGGTTTCTCTTCTTGGACTTTGCTTTATGGTAATTATAGCTACTGCTGGGCCTCGATGCAGCCAGGCCAAGATATCATCATCCATAGCCTATCTTTTGCAGTTAATGATGCTGGATGCTCAAATGTGTTGCTGCCGCTGCTGCCACTGTTTCAAGGCAACAATGCACTTGGTCGCTGGTCTCTCTCCCAGTCCAAGCATTAGAAATGACCCTATGAAATATCTCTTTAACACGCCAGGCAAGTGTTTTGTTTTTCCTAAAATAAAAACACAATCATGTCCTCCTCTGATTAGAAACTTTCCCTGGCTCCCAAGGATTGTCAGGATTTAAAAAAAAAAAAATGCAACACTTGTTGATCTACATACATGCCCTGTTTTGGAATATGATCATTATATACTTGTTCTCCTTCATTTGTCACTACTCTATCCAGGTGGCTTAGCTATAAATTAGTCCTTCATTGCTTTCTTACCTCTGTAACTTTGTAGTTGATGCTCACTTTGCATGGATGATCTACCCCCCCCCCACCATTTTCCATGTAACATTTTCTCCTCTCTCATGATTAGGCCAAAAAATTACTCACTGGAAATATATTCTAGACCAAGTATTCTGGAATCCATAATCTGATAGCAATCAAACTTTTAAAATTAGGAAGCCTATACTGTGCCATAAATGTGTGTTCTTTCAAGTCCCTCTTATTATACACTTTGAGCAGTCAACCTATTTATATTTTATCTGCTTATAACCTCAGTGCCTGACATACAGAAGGCTACAATGAAGAAAACATATGTCAAGATTTAAGTGTGGAAAAGTGGTCTAACACCTTTCTATCAATGATTTAAAAAGGGAAGTCCACCTTAGCGCATTGGAAATGAACTGCTTCAAACCCCGCTGGAATTTACATTTTTAGGCCTATTATATTGAATTAGAATCTATATTTATTTCAATGAGGCAAGTCTTATAAGTACCTAGATTATTTTCATAATAAGATTCTTCTACATTGGGACCCCATGTGGATCCACAAGAACTCGGGGGGTGGGAAGAAGAGTCGAGGGAGATTGAGCCTATTTTCAATACAGAACTAGTTGGATTATTGGATGAGGGTGATTCCAAAAATAGGCACAGGAAGAGAATGAAAGTTTAGAGTGTGTGCTGAGGTGAAAGAGAGGGCTAAAGAAAATAAATATGGAGTTTTAGAGAAGCAGTGGCCCTGAAGCAGATTGGAAGTGGTGGTTTTAGTGATACTTGTTTAGCACAGTGTAGAAGCAGAGATTACATTCTGGGACTGATGTAATAGAGAATTGTGGAATTTCCATAGTGGAAGGACACAAGGCAAAGGGAGTTAAGGAGTTTGGCAAGTTAATGGCTGAAATCATGAAGTTTAGCTTTGAAAAGGAAAGACGGAAGATCCATAGAGATATGACACATCATATAAAACTTAAGGATCATCTGAAAGTGTGTGAAAGTTGTGAAAGTTGACGACATAAAAATCCTTATCTTCCCATTGCATTTTTCCTGAGAATTATTTGAAGTTCCCTCCTACATTCTTGGATTTGTTGTTCTCGTTAAGCAAAATAAACTCTCACTGCTAGTTAGTGCCATTACTGTCCCATTTGTGGGAACTGCGACTGCAAACATATTACTCCCACCCGCCCACCCACCCACCTACTACACACCCAAAAAGCACATGAACAACCCCACCATCATAGAGTGCATTCTGACTCAGAGCAACTCTGGCTAGGGTTTCTGAGACTCTAAATCTTCATGCAAGCAGACTCATCTTTCTCTGCTGAGTAGCTGATTGATGAGTTGATTGGAACTGCTGATCTTGTGGTTCAGCAAGAACCCCAAATTCCACCAGACTCATAGGGGTATAAAGCCAGGTGGAAATAAATTGGTTCTTCCTGAAAAGAAATAAAATCCCTTCTTAAATGGGAGATGGAATTAAATTGGTTCTTCTTGAAAAAAAACCTACCATTTCTTCTTAAAATCGACTTGTTCTTTCAGTTTATCTGGAGTGATCTGGCACACAAAGATATGACTCTGGTAAAGCTTTAGCCAAAGTAATTCTTGAAAACCAAGAACTACCTTCTTTGATTTCAAACAGTCTCAGTTCTCTCATCTTCTGTACTAATCTGCCTTTTGGACAAGGGCTGTTGCTGCCAAGATGCTTGCCCAACACACAGTGTAGCTAAAGCTTAAAAGGCAAGTGGAACAAATAAATCACAAGTAAAACAACTAACAAACATTTCTCTATCACGCTTGTCCCTGAGAGAAGCACTGGGATTAAGAAACAGTACAGGACAACTTCACCACATGCTGCACTACCAATCCGGACTAAGCCCCTTATAAACTAAGGAAACATGGCTACATTTGTGATGAAAGGTGGCAGGGGTGGGAGGGGATGCTCATACTCACTGATTCCTAATTCCAAATTTAATCTGAAAGAGTTGTTTATATACCCACACATGAATTGATTTTTAACATAGTAACCAGTGTCTCAGAGACCTGGTGGCATAGCGTGTCACATGTTGTGCTGCCAATAGCAAGGTCAGAAATTTGAAACCATCAGCCAGTCAGTCTCTGAAGATACACAATTACAGACTCAGGAACCCACAGGGACTGTTCTTCTGTGTCCTATGGGGTCACGAGTGGGTACTCAGTCAATGGTAGAGAATTTATTTGAATTTTAAGGCAGTCTTACTTTTGAAAAACCACAAGCCCACATTGATAGCTATGGTCAGGAGCCTTCAACTCAGTTCCAAGATATAATGGTCCTATGCAAAACAGAAAGAAGCCCTTCCTGGTCCTGTGCTGTCCTCTCAAGCATTGCTATGTTTGACTACATTTAATCAAACAAATTAAAATGTATTCAAGCCCCAATTAAGTTCAATTTGTATATTTGTTTCTCTGAAAGTTATTATGAGCATGTAATTGGTGTTCTATGTTGTTGCTTTTTAATTAAAATATGTACTACATTTACAGTAGATTGGGGATATCCTTTCATTGCTCTGTAACTGTGGTGTTTGTTCTTTGGTCTTTAAAAATATGATAAATTCTGTGTACTCTGTGCCTTAAGATACCAATGGACAAAGTAACCATGGCCTTAGGATAAGAAGTGTGATTCTTAGAGGAGATACTAGAATATGAAGGAAAGGGATCTGAGAATGGACTCAAATCCAGATTTCACATCTAACTGTGTGTTGTGGGCATTAATCTATGCTTCATTCAGAGTCTGCTCCAGCAGCACTACCACCAAAGCCATTTTTCTCTGCACTTACTGCTGGTTTTGTAAGCTTCCTGGGTTTTCGCTCAACGGCTAACCTAATATTTGGCAGGTCAAATTCATCCAATACTGATGCAGAAGAAAGACCAGGATACCTGCTTCAGCAAAGATCATAGCCCAGAAAACCTTCTAGAGCCTTTCTACTGCATAACACAGGTTTTGTTTTTACAGAGTGCTGCTGTTGTTGGCACCCCAATAAGTGACAATGCTGCCAAATCCTGTCCCATGTCTGTGACTGCTGGAGATTGTATATTTACAATCCACAAGGTTTTCATTGGCCGATTTCTTGAAGTAGATCATCATGCATGTTCTTTCTAGTGCATCTCAGCTTCAATCTGCTGTGCTTTCCAGTAGCGCACCGCCAATGCTGACAGATAGCTGACTGTGAATAAAGTACAATGGCTGGGAGTTATATTCAGGTCTCCCAAATGAAAGGTGAGAATTCTACCATTCTACCAACAGTATCATCCCTCCATTAGCAGAAACTAGGAAATAATCAGCTAAATACAATAGTGGGAAAAGAGCATTGAAATATTCAAAACAGTTTTCTATGTGAGCACATAGAAAGGGTAAGGAAATCAAAGATATTATTTTCTTGCAAAATAGCGGGAAAATGTAAATATTGATTCCATGTACTCATTTTAAAGCAGGGTTTATGTGTGGACAATCAAATAAAAAGTTAGCTACATTAGAAAGCTTCCTTGCCTATGTTATGGTGCAGCAAGTTGGAAAGTTAAATATGTTTGAAATTCCAGGTGGTCGTCTAAATGGTCTGAAAGAATTGCCTATAAAAACCACGTCCCCACATCTCTGGAGGGGTGGGATGTAATAGCACTTTCTAACCTCTCAGTGGTGTGGTATCATGTCTAGGGTAAGTCAGACCTGGTGGGTAAGAGTTAAAATGTGGTCACCAGTTTCCAACATCCAGAAGATTATTTCTGGGGCAACCTTAGCACATTCTGACACCACCTGTCTGTTAGGTTCACCATATGTCATCCTCCTTGCTTCCAAGTGCCCTCTACCAGCTTTCAACCAGTGTTATAAATGACTCATACTTTATCATTTCTGGCCCAAGATTCCACTCCCTGACATGAACTGACTTGATTTCACTGAATTGGCCACATGTAAGTTAAAGAGTACTTTGGATATAGTCAAATCCAATGCAAATTTAATTATTTACTTATAGCCAAACTAGGGTGGGGTGTGGGGAGGAAGCAATGTTATATCATCTATGATATACAAAGGTGTCCAAGGTACTATGAAACTTTCTAAGTTGCTAATTTCACATAGGCTGTTGCTGAGCTTTCAGGCCTATAAGAGGATGAACAGCAATTCAAATCCCCTGCCTTGGAGTGAAATCTCACTCATAGAAGCTAATGAGTTTGTACTATGCCACTTGTGGTTTCAGTTCAACACATAACTTTCTCCACCACCAATGTTCCTTAAATGAAGGGATACGGTGGGCAATCTTAGGTTCCCTCTGCCCTCAATAGCTCTTGAATTCTACTTTAGCAAAATTTTGATAAAAATCACTATTGTGTTCCACAGAGCTAAATTATTAATGTTCTTTTTAAATTTAGAATTGACTTTTAAGACACCTTATTTAGAACATTGACCAAGACCCAGAACTTTGAAATTATAAAAATACCAGCTTGATTCTCAGCTTGTCCATTTAATTATGTCACATTAGTGACTCTGGAAGTTTTAAAAATACAAGCTCCAATTTCTTAAACCCTTCTCCCATCAGATTATGAGGTCTATGTCTCCTCATGCTGGATCTGGGTCTGCCACCAATTGAATACTATGTAGATGACACCGCACTGTTTCCCAAGTCAAGGCTTTAAGAAAAAGACCACTCCTACGTCATCCCTCTTGAGAAAGTCACTCTTGGAACTGAGACACTAAGATCTGGGAAAGTCAGACTGGCATTTGGAGCAGTCACATGCAGATGTTCCAACCAAGAACCAACCTAAGGATCCAGTTGATACACCAGTATTAACAATCTGGTGTTTAAGGGTGTAAGCAATCAGATGATTCTTGCCCTGGGCCACCATGATCTCCCAAGCCCTTATGATGTCCCCGCTGGACCATCTGGAGCAAATATGAATGATTCCTGTTAAACTCTGTCCAACTGGCAGATTGTGAGCAGACTAAAATGTAGCCTGCTGTTTTCTACTAAGTTTGGGATGGTTTATTTCACAGAACTATATAGCTGGAATGGCAAATATCTTCTTTCCTTATGGAAAAAGTCCTCACCTATGTAGAATAAGAAATTGATACCTTTCCACAGTGTTGCTATGAAGATTAAATAACATGACACATTCAAATCTCAGAACAGCTAATATCTCATATGCTCACTTGATATTATCCCTATTGCTATACTTTTTATCCTACCTATTTTTGTTCTGATTGATATTGTGGGTGTTCAAAAGCATTATAATTCTTCACCTCTAAAATAGCACCAAGACAAAAAAGGTGGATAATAGCAATGAACAAAAGAAAATTAATGGCAGCTAAAGTAAGCATTCTCAGCTTCTTTTCTCTCTTCTCTGCTTTTAGGCTGAAGGGAGACCTTAAAGTCTCCAGTCTGCATGGAGTAATGTGTTTGCCCTTTATATGTCAATTTCACCGATGATTCTTCACTTAGTCTGTGTACGATGACAGTGAGCTGAAAGCAAATAGAGATGTTCCTTATATGGATGAAATTACTTGGCTCATCGTAAAATGGTCAAATTTCCCGGAATGATATTTTTCTCAAACACATAGATTACTCTACATTTCCTGACCATGTCAGTCAATGGCCTTGTGGGAAACAGAATTCGAACCATACAGTTCAGCTCTTGAGAAATAAGGAAGCATCTACTTACTGACACGTAGGAATAGTTGAAGGAATTGATAGGGGCTGTTGAATGCCCAGAAACCAACAACAAAGGGGAACCACTGCGGCCTGTATGTTTAAAGACACAGAAGTAATAACAGTAGAACTCAGTGAGAGTTGGAGTCAAAGAAAAGAGGCTGCTAGAGCAGCCTATAACTATCATTATAATAGGACTCAACCAGGCTCTGGAATATGCTGATGAACTTTCATATTTTCCCCGCGCTTGTTGACACTTCCCAAGGTATATTCCTAAAGTGAGTCGGTGGATAAGACTCCTGGGGTTTATAGACTCCTGGGTTCAGCACAGAACAATACGGAAGTGGTAGAGCGGACTTGGAGATCCCCTAACGAACCCCTTGACCTCACCCACCATTGAGGAGAGAAAAATGGCACAAGACACTAAGAGTACTCTGAAGCCGTAGGCCATTTCACAGTTCCGTATAATAGGAGGAGAGGTGTAATAGGCTCAGAAAGAGTGCATCCTAGATGGATAGACTTTGTGCTCTCTATCTAACTGGAAGCGTTTTTTCTCCTACACTTGATCTCTCTTTTATGAATGGTCAATGGTTCTAGAGAGAAACATCAGAAGGAGAGTCAAATAGAGCAATGCAAATGCCGTGGGGACTAGTATTGAAACCAGACCCCTTTGCCATAGGTATTAGCTAGAATAGAGGAAAAATAATAGATGCTTCAGTGGCTGTCAGTAAAGCATGCTGATAGACCTGGAGTCCTGGAAACTGGAGGAGCCAGAGCAGAAGCCACATGGGTTTACCCTGTTGGAACCAGACCTCTGAAGGCAGAAAAACACATTGAGATCCTTGCTGATGCAGAGGTACTTCTACTACCTCTGGATATACAAGACACTGCACCAACTGGCCTTTTATTGTCCTGCCGTTGTTGAATGTTCTTCATGAGTCTGAAGAAGACTTTGTAGACTGACATGGGACATATGGACTAATAAGGGTCTTATGACCTTGTACTGGACTGGTTCACGATGCTTTCTCAATATTCTATTCCTCTTCTATATAGACCTCTCTCATAAATATGTGTGTGTTTATGAATTTGTTTTCTTTGGTCTACCCGGACTACCACAAAAATTCGAAGAGCATTGCTAATAACAGTCCTCTTCATGCTAGCTGGGAGTCATTCTTTATTTATTTGTTTTAGTGGTGTTTTTGCTTGAATGTTTTATATGCATTTTTCTATAAAGGCTTTCTCTAGTCATTTAAATGTTGTGTTTGGGGAGACATGGTTACTCATAACTATCTTTGAAAAAGAAGACATTGGAATCACCTCAAAATACTTGGATTGGAATCTGAATCCGGACTTGAATATTTACTGATTAAGCTGATGCTTCTATGACATAGAAATAAAAATACCTTCGTTCTCAATTTTTGTAAATATCTGATGAATAGTAAAAATATATATGTCTTTTGGTCATACAAAATATTTACTTGATTCTTTGATAATAGCAATAATAATAGAGATGATTTCTCACCGAAGTAGACAGAGACCAAAGAATTGTGATTTCCAACTTGAACTTTGAAAGTCTCCTCTTAAAAATTTCATATTTGCAGGTTCCACCTCACACTTCCATTTTTTCATAGGAAAGTCCTAGGGAAAGTTGGAGAAGAACGTGCAAGACCTGAGATTGCCCTCGTTACAATCAAGAGGGAAGAGAAACTCTAAAGGAACTCTCCAAATTTCACTGTAGAATATTTTTCTCTCTCTACAGCATTGTGTCTCTCCATTGTCCTCCTTCCACACACTCACACCAGCAGCAGGGTCCCTTGCCATTTCGCTGCCATCTCATCGGCACACATCACAGGACTTGTTGTTCTCATCAAGGTAAAGTGGCTGCCTTTTTAAATTTATGCACAGAAATTCTGTATCAGTGCCATTAAATTAATTTTCTGTTCTGGATGATGCATAAAAATGGCTTGTGGAATTTTTTCCCCCTTGGGTGATTCATTTTGTTTGAACTCCATAGCAATCCCACAGAAATGGAAAGAGGTTATTTTAAAATGAGCTGCATGACTGTCACTTAAAAGTCATTTTTAAAAGCAGGGGAGCTTTCGCCGCCAACACCCCATGATGAAAGACTTTGGTCACCCTGAACTCAGCTCTTGGAGGTCTTGCTTCTGAAAAAAAAGAAATGTAAAGACGTTGAAACTTTTTAAATAGCCTTTAAAAAAAAGCAATTTCAGGAATCAAAGAAACAAGAGTGAAATCTTAATTTTAGGTGTGCACATATATCTTTTCTTACTTGATAAGTTTCTCAGAATCTCTACTTTACATACAACTTAGCGTTCTGGGGCAAAATGTAATACCTACTCTTTCAAAAAAAGCTGTGCCCCCTGTGTATTTGGTGGCTAGTACTGGGATCTTTTTATTAGACTGCAAGTTCTTAAGGATATTTTATGGTGATATATAATGTAAAATATGATGTTAAAGGCCACCAATAGAATTCAAATTATGGAGTCTTACTTTACAAAATGTATCCTCATTTTATTCCAAAATATCATTTTAACCCACTCTTCCAGGGGATGTTTTGGGCCATTTGGAATGACTCCAAATTTTAGGGTTTATACTGTGAATCCCTGATGTCAACCAGGTTCACAGCTAAATTGCATTTTTCAAACTTCCTGCACACCCATGGGAGGACTAGTTCTTGAAAATATCTCATTAACACCCTCATAATTTTATTCAACCCACTTTAAAATAGAAATATCTCTTAAAGGAGTGAGATTCCAGATGGATGACTTTTCCAACTATTACATTACTGTTCCAACTGCAGAATTCAAATGTTGAAGGAAATGGTATCTGGAATTGTCCGTGGGAGCAGCAGGTAGGAGAGAGGCCATCTGCTCTCAGTAGAAGGGAGGTTGAGAGCTACGAGGAGAGGCCTTCAAAGCCAGAGTTAAATCTGAGCTTCACTGATCTTTCTGCAGAGAAGAAGGAAATGGGCTTAGACTCTTTCATATTCGTGCTGGAAGTCCTTGTTCTGTACTAGATTCTGGAAGTTCTGGAGGAGGTGAGGCTGCCTGGGCTTATTCTGGCACTTCTCAATTCAAAACCTTACTTATTGGAAGCAGATCCTTTTGGGGCTCACTGCACCTCCTTTTCTCAGCGACCATATGTCCGATGCAGACCTACCACTCAGAATCATGCCACACAGAGACAAAAAGCACAAGAGGCATATATGTGTGTAGGCATAGGAGGTAGGGTTGGGGAAGGGGCTTTGAATGCAATGATGTGAACAACTGACCCTAGTCCCACCTGTTGCTAATTGGACACTCTTGCACAGGGTAGTCTTGGGGAGGAAACAGGCTAGTGAGGCTCAGTGAGGTGGCAATGAAGCCTACAACTTTCCTCTAGTTCCTGAAGGATTCCTCCTACCAAGTGTCAGGGTCCCAGTTCTACACTAATGTGGAGATGAGAAATGGAAATGCGGGGAATCCACGATGGATGAACTCCATGGGACCAGTAGTGGGAATGAAGCTGCTGGATGGATGAAGGGAAGGTGGGGTGGAGAGGGGAAGCCAACTTCAGGGATCTACATATAACCCCCTACAGGGGGGACAGACACTAGGGGAGAGGGCAAGGGGAGACATCAAACAGTGTAAGTTATGACAAAGCAATAGTGTATGGAGTATTGACAGTTGGTGGGGGAGTGCGGAACAAGGATGGAGGGGAAGAGAGGGCAGGCTGAGGTCAGAGGCTGAGATGGAAAGGTGGAGGTTCAGAGAGCGATGATGGCTGCAAGCATGTGAAGAAGCGTGGCACAATATATGTATTTATATATTACGAGAAATGATATATGAGCCCCCGATAAAATGATTAAGCATGAAAAAAAGTGAGATTGCTGTTTTTGAAAAGAATCTGTCATTTCCACATTTTTATACCATGTCTTTTCTTTAAGCTTCTGTTTCTCTCTTCTCCCAGCTTCCTTGGTGAGGTCTTTCTCTTTACCTGCTCTTTTCTTTTCAAGAGCAGTGTAGTTATCTCCTTACATCTTATTCTTTATCGTTACCATCCTCACCTTGAACTTGAAATCAGTAAGCCAAAAACAGTTGTCCTCCCCAAAAGATTTCTAGCACTAGCTGATAAAAATCATGTCAACTGGGGGCACGAGAGAGGAGAGGAGAAGGGGGTGGGGAGAAACACATGGACGGGTTGGGGCAGCAACAAGTGGTTGGGAATCGATGGGAAGGAGGGTGTTGGAGGTCTGGTCGGGATTAAGCAAAGACAATGAATCTGTGAGGAAATAATGAAACACCAATGAAGGTGGAACATGATGGTGGGACAGGAGGGAGATGGAAGGAAATAGAGGAAAGAGCTAGAAAGCAAAGGGCACTTATAGAGGTCTAAACATGGGTATGTCCATACATAGCTACAACTATCTATTATAAGGTGGCAATAAATTTAAGAACATATCTATAGGCCAAATATTATGGTAGCAAGTGGACCTTGGGCCCTCACCCTGGTGTTCCCTCAATGCAAGAACACTTTGTTCTATGAATCTGGTATTCCTCGAGGCTCACTGGCCCAACACGATCACTGAAGTAAAATGGGTGCACAAACAAATATGGTGGAGAAAGCTGATGGTGCCCAGCCATCAAAGAATATATCTGGTGTCTTGAAAGCCTGAAGATAAACAACAAACCATTTACCTGAGGAGCAATCACAGCCACACAGAAGAAACACAACAGCCAGCGTCATCACATGGTGGTGAAAGTGGTGAAAGGTCTAGGCAATCGACATCAAATGGGGGAAAATATATATATATATATATATATATATATATATATATATATATATATATATCACTGTGTGCACACACCCCCAAGGTACCCACTGAGGACATGTGGGAGCATGAGCAAGGGTGGTGAAGAAAGCAGATGGTACCCAGCTACCAAAAGATCTAGCATCCGGGGTTGTAAAGGCTTGAGTATAAACAAGCAGCCATCTAGCTCAGAAGCAACAAAATCCACCATAAAAGAAGATCACTTGCCTGTACGAAAATGTGGTGCTGAAACAATCAGGTATCAAAGAACAAAGATCAAAATCAATGGACCAATTGACTCCGGATATCACTGAAGATAAATGGATACAGAGGCAAACAGAGTAGAAGAAACAATAGTGCCCAGCTACCAAATGATTGAAAGCCTGGAGTCAAAGACTTGAAGATAATTGAGTCGCCATTCAGTGCAGAAACAGCAAAGCCCACATCGAAGAAGCACACCAGCATGTGTTATCAAAAGGGGCTGAAGGGAACAGATATCAAGTACCAAAGAAAAAGAATCACATCATTACAAAGGAGGGGAAGAGTAGTGTGGGGACCTAAGACCCACTGGTGGGTAATTGGTCACACCTTTACAGGGGAGTCACGGGGAGGAGACAGACCAGTCAAGGTACAGCTGGGCAGTGATGATGCATACAAGTTTCCTCTAGTTCCTGAAGCCTTTCCCCCCGGCCTCCAACCATCATGGTCCCAACTCTACCTTATAAATCCAGATGGACTGGAGAAGGTACACTAGTATAGAGGGGAGCTGGAGATATGGGGAAACCAAGAAGGATGAGGCCCTCTGGACCAATGGTTAGATTGGAGATGCTGGAAGGGTAGAGAGAAGGTAGGGTAGAGAGACGGAACCAACAGCAAGGATATACACATAAGCTCCTATTTGAAGGACGGGCATCAAAGGAGTGGGTCGGGGGAGAGGTCAGGCAGTGTAATATATGACAGAACAATAACAATGTATAAAGTATTGAGGGTTGGTGGGGAGGAGAGACCAGGGGAAGAGGGAAAAGAATGGAAAAGCCGAAACTAGGGGCTCAAGGGAAAAGGTGGACGATTGGAGAATGATAATAGAAGTGAACATGTGAGGGTGCTTGATACAGTATGTTTATTTATGTATTGTGAAAAATGATGTATGATCCCCCAATTAAATGATTTAAAAAAAAAAAAGAAAAAGTGCAAAAAATAGTCATGTCAACATTATGAACTTAAATACTGCAGTCTTGGCACCAATGGGACATCAGAGAACACACTTTAAGCTTAGAGTAACAAGAAAAAAAGAGAAAGAATTTAGTAGAATTTAAAGGGGAGGGTTGGAGGGAAAAGTGGGGGGAAGGCCATGGGAAGAGGAGAAGTGGCAGCAGCAGATGTGTTACACTGTCCAATGTGGCTTAAACTTGTTTCTCCTCCTTACAGCAATCCTCAATGTGCTGTGAATACTCTAACTTCAGTCTTGATTCTAAGCTCTTATTTAACTAGAATTGTGGCCTTACAAATTTTATTTTGTCACTGTCTCCTGGTTTCCAAATGTTGCCTTTCAGAATTACTTTTATCACCCTCTCACTGCCAGCTAATAATATTTTCTCTCTACAGATTCTTGCATTAATGACTCAGGATCATAACCTCCTGTGAATCGTACATTATTAAATCTCTTTTCCAGTAGCCAAGATTAGAATGAAGAGAAGTTAATAAGTTGCATGGAGTCAAGAAATGAGTCATTAGAATCAGGGACAGAATTTAGACTGAAGCTAAACTCATGCTTCTCAGTAGACCTCGCAACTGCATAGTAATTGATGGTCCATGCAAAAGAGTTGAATCAAGTTGACCTCTTATGCCTCATGCTCCCTTCTTAAGCAGAATTCACAGCCTTGGAAGCCTCTTTCTCATTCTGTCTTTCTGCTTTTTAGCTATCTATCTATCTATCTAAAATTTTAAAGGAAGCTTTAAAACCTTCCTTTAGGCTTTTGTTTTATATGAAGATTGAATGCTGTGTCAAAAATGCATAATTTAAATTCTATTTGTGATTTTAAATGCTGAGTATTTCAAAGGAGTTGAAATGATCCTACCCCACCACATTGCAAAGTACTCTATCATTTCTGTCTTACTTTTATTGGGGGCTCTTTTCACAATTCATACATTTATCCAGTGTGTCAAGCATATTTGCATGTATGCCACCATCATCATTCTTAAAGCATTCTCTTTCCACTTGAGCCCTGATACCAGCTCCCCATTTATTCCCCCTCTCTCCCCCACCCACCATACTGTACAACTCTTGATAAGCTATAGATTTTTTTTTGTTTTTTTTTTTGGGGGGGAGAATCACTGCCCTCTGGTGGTCATGGGAACTACCCAGACTTGCTCCTGGAGAGCCACTGCTGGATTTGAACCACCAAGCCCATGGGTCGCAGTCCTGCACACAACCACAATGCCACCGGGGCTCAGCCCAAGCTATAGATTATTATGTTCATATTTTACATCATCCTGAGTTGCCCCTCACCCACTTTTCTGTTATTTGTTCCCCTGGAAGGAGGTTGTAGACTGATCTTTGTGATTGACTCCTCCCACCCTCCCCTAATTCTTCTGATAACTCTACTCTCTTTGTTGGTCCTGAGGAGTTTGTTTATCCTGGATTCCTTATGTTGTGGGCCCTTACCTGGAGCACTGGGTATGTTCTGGACTAATTTGGTTTACAAGGTAGAATTGAGGTCATGATAGAGGAGGGAAGGAAGCACCAAAGAACTAGAGGAAAGTTGTGTGTTTTGCCATTAATATACTGCACCCCGAGTTCTCATCTCTTTCCTGTGACCCCTCTGTGAGGGGTTGTCCAATTGTCTACAGACAGGCACTGGATCTCTACTCAAAGTCCTCCCCTCGTTCATATTGGGTATGATTTTTTCTGCATCTCGGATGCCTGATACTTGATCTCCCATTGACATCAAATGATCACGAAAGCTGTGCTTCTTCCATGTCGACTTTGTTGATTCTGATCCAAATGGCCTCTTGTTTTTCTTTAAGCGTTTATGACTCCAGATGCTATATTTTTTTATAATAAGGCACCATCAGCTTTCTTTACCACATTTCCTTATGCACCCATTTTGTCTTCAGCGATTGTGTCGGAAGGTGTCACAGAATGCCCAATTGTTAGAACAAAGAGTTCTTTGAATACTTGAGTTGAGGTAGTACTTGAGTTGAGACCCAATGCAACCTTAAATCCTAACATATAAATATGAACATATAGTTCTTTTCTCCTCTAGGTTTATATCTACATCTATCTACCTGTCATCTACCTATTTATCTACATGTGTACATGGCTCTATTTAGACCTCCATAGATGCCCTTTGCCTCCTGGTGCTTTCCTCTATATTCTTTTATTTTCATCTTGGCCCACCATAATGTTCAACTTTCATTTGAGTTTAATAATTCCTCCCTGCTGCATTACCCTTGATTAAGCCCCACTAGGCATCCTATTCCCTTCTTTCCATTGATTCAGTTCCCTTGTTGTTCCCTTGTCCCTGGGTTGGTCCCCACCCCCACTTCCCTTCTCCGACCTTCCCTTCTTCCATATCCCCCAGAAACATTGGTCTTCTTTTTTCATCTCCAACTTACTTATTCCACCTATTGTATCTAGATAGACATACAGATACATTAGTTAGTATAAAAGCCATGCAAATCCAAATAAAACAACAAAGGAAGTAAAAACCAACAAAGTAATAACAAAAACACAATAACAGAAACAAAAAGAAAGCCACTGACAAAAATGAAAAAAAATCTATAAATAGTTCAAAATCTATTTTCTGAACTTTACGAGTATTTTCCAGTTGAGTCTGATGGGATGCCACACTCTGCCTCAGTCTATTTTTGGTATACCCAAGGGATTTCATCACTGGACTCACCTTACTAGAACATTTTTAAAGCGCCCTGGTGATGCTGTCAAGTAAGCGTTGGATGGCAAACTATGAGAAAAATAGTTCAAACCCACCCACCACTCAACAGAAGAAAGATGAGGCAGTCTAGTGCTCTTGGTATTTCGTTTTGGAAACTTTACAAAGAAGTTTCACTTTCTCCTTTATGGCATTGTGAGTTCAAATGGACCTGATGGCAGTGATGGTTATATCCTTCTTATGTGCAAGTTTCCCACATTCTTTGATGCAGTTTAATACCAATATTGAGTGTTGTTTTATGTGCTTTCACTTCAAAATACGATTGTTGTTGATGCTATTCAGTCAGCTTCAGCTCATGGGAACCGCAAAGCAGCAGAACCAAATATTGCCTGGTCCTGCTCCATCTTCACGATCATCGGTGGGCTAGAATTGACTCCTATAACTGTGGTGTAGTTCAAATGTGTTTCAATTTATGGGACCTATTTTCTAGCACACTGTATGAACATCTTCTACTGCGACCTATAGGATTTTCACCAGCCATTTAAAAAAAACTCATCCGTTCATTTTCCTTATCCCCATTCCTCTAGAAGAGTGATTCTCAATGTGTGGTTTGTGGAGTCAAAGGATCCTTTCACAGGCGTCACTGAACACAATCAGAAAACACACATTTCTGATGGTCTTAGGAACTGAGACACTGCTCCTCTGTCCCAGTCGGGTCCACTCATAGATGAGTACCTGGAATGAAGACTGTGACACATGCTACACCATGCTTGAAGACAAAATTTCATTTATTTGTAATTAGACATAAATATTTCACAATCTATAACTATGTGTTGTTTTGTGACTGAACACTATGCTTTAGTTATGTTCAATATGTAACAATGAAAAATACATCATGCATATCAGATATTTACATTACAATTCATAATAGTATCAAAATTAGTTATGAAATAGCAACAAAAATAATTTTATCGTTGGGGCCACCACAATATGAGGAACTGTATTAAAGGGTTCATGGCATTAGGAAGGATGAGAACCACTGGTCTAGAAGGTTCACTGGACTCATGAGGGTTCTTGTTGGTATTTGAAATACCAGTGACATAGTTTCTAATAGCAAGGAAATGCACCAATCATCACAGTACAAAAACCGACAGATGATGATTGTTAAGGAATTTCAATGAAATAGTACATACTTAGCCAAAGTATCTTCTTATTGCTTAACTGGGTAACTTCTGTTTTTATTTGCTAAATAAGGCAACTAAGTTCAAGAGTGTTCTCTAGGGAAACCAACCAGGACACTTATTATTTCATAGGTAGATAGATAGATAAATATTACACGAAGAAATAAATAGCTAATTAGTGCACAGAGCAGCAGAGAGGGCTTAGTTCAAGTCACTTCCATAGACAGTTAATATACTGGCAGTCTTTCAACTCTGGAGGGCTGCTGGGGCAAGTCAAGAAAGCAGACATTTGAGTCTTCTGTAGAACAATGCAGGGAGTCCAACCACAGGCAGCAAACAGCAGGTCAGGTCACCAATAAACAGCCAAACGACTGGGTCCAGCAGTGTCCAGTTCAAGGGATGTGAACACCAGCAGTGTGGCAAAGCAGGTCTCAAAGGCACTTCAAACCAGCAGCACAGTCCATGGGTTGGATAGTCCACAGGTAGCTTACAGGTTGAGTCAGAGAACTAGCTAAGGCAGCCACACACTGTTCGGATCATCGAAGAACAAGAAAAACAAGAGACAGAAAGAACATCGAAGAACAAGAGACATAAAAGTTTCTGAGACTCCCTGAGCCATTTATCTCTTTGCCCTTTGATTAAATTGTAACCCTTTTAATCCCATATGTGTTTATTGGCCAGGTTGGCACAATAAACCTACCTATCACAGCAACCAAGGAAGAATGTGTTTGTTTCAGAGATGACTCTCAGTGCTATAGTCAGAAACATGGTGTTTGGGCACAGGGTTTTATCCAGGCCACTTATAACTGACGGTTAATATAGCTGTCAGGAGAGGAAGACATTCGCATCCAGGTTCTTTGTACATTTCCCCGAGACAAGTTAAATATGAAGCTATTTTAAATGTAGGATAGTTCTTGGCAAGCAGGTTCTCTTCTACGAAATGGATGCCAGGTGAAGGACAGGGCAGCATTGAAATGCTGGAGCGAACGATATTGCCTTTTGTCTCTACCAGTCTGCTTTCCACAATCTTTGTGGATGATTAAGGAGCCCTGGTGCCATATTGGCACACATTGAGCCACCATCCTTCAGGGCAGCCATTCAAAACCCCCAGCAGCTCCTTAGGAGAAAGACAGGGCATTCTACTCCTCTAAACAGTTACACAGTCTTGGAAATTCACAGAGGCAGTTCAATCCCATCTTTATAGGGTCACTATGAGTCAGTATTGAGCCAATGGTGGTAACTACCACCATAACCTACCTACCCTCTTTGATTTACACATTATAGGTTTTATACAAAAAGATCCATCTAGTTTAATATGTTCGACTCTTGTTGGACTTAGAACAATTTTGTCTCTTTCATTCAACTTTGCACACATCTGTTAGGATCTCTTATATCAGTTAACATTGAACCTCAAGTATCAATCTTATATTTTATATTTTCATGTTTATCAGTTAACATTGAACCTCGAGTATTATTCTTATATTTTATATTTTCATCTTCACAGAAACAACTTTCCTGTGAACCCAGATACTGAAACCATGCAAGTATATGGGTAAAACAAACAACAGAAGAAAAAAAAGGGAAACTTTTTTAAAGAATTCAAGAAAAGTCAAAAAGTAAATAGTTGCTTTTTTTTTTTAAGAATTTAAGATTTTTTCCTCTTTGGTTGATTTACCTCAGGAAAGAAAAGAAGATATTCTTAATATAGCCTGCATCAACTCAGAAAAATGACCAGCAGTTGGGTGCAATGCTGTCTTCCTAATAAATAGTCGGAGCCAAGTTCCTGTTGACCCCAATCTCCAACTCAGGAAACAGATACAATCATCAGCATAAACATGAATAAGAATTTCTCTAGAAGTCCTGCTATGACAAATCTCTGAAGTCGAAATAAATACAGCATGGCATCTTGAACTTCCAATCCTTGAAAAATTGAGGAGCAGCTGGTATAGTCTGGGAAAAGGCAGTTTTTATCCTGTGTATTCTTGACAGGCAATTATACTTATGTATACATTTGTCCAACAGGCAGAAACTATCATTAGAGTCCCTGAGTGCTCCTCCAGGGTATTAGACATCTTTGGGTTATGACTAAAGATTTCACCATCCACAAAGTAGGGATCAAATTTTGTAGTGATAACTTTTTGAAAGGTAGCTATAGAGTGTAGTATTTAGAAAATAAGGGACACCTTATATAAACTGTAACCAGGTATGGTTATTTGCTCTTTCAGAATGCTTTCTGTAGACTTTTGATTAGTTCTGTGTTTCCAAAAAAATATTATTAGTTGTCACATTGTGGTACAGATTCTGAAAATGTTGTATATGAGGGAATGAGATACAATGTAGAAGAAAATTTTAGTTCAAGCAATAGTTTCAAAGAGTAGCCTTGAATTAAAGAACTGAGTTCTAAAATGCATTCTCTGGGGGAAAGAGCAAAAGAGTATTGCTAATATATGTGGTATGTGTCCCTGTGAGAAGGTCTAGATACTTTGGAACTTCACACAATGAGAATTTCCAGATGCTTTGGTCCAATTTTCTATAGAAAAGAAGGCAGAGGGAGTTATCCTAATGAAAAAAAAAGTAGTATTTTTAACATTAAAACATAAATATTGGCTGAGCCCCGGTGGCGTAGTGGTTGTGCACGGGACTGCGGCCCACTGGAACGGAGAAAAAAATATATAGATATTGAAGGATCATTTACTTATCACCTATTTACTGTAAGCAGAACAAAGGAATATTGCATGGTTAAAACTCAGGATTGTATAAGTTGGGCTGTATCTTCTCCCCATGCTAATTCAATCTTTTTTTTTTTTTCATGGGCATCACTGCCTCTGGTGGCTATGGGCACTACTCAGTGCTGCTTCTGAGAGAGCCGCTGCTGGATTTGAGCCACCAAGTCCGCAGGCTCAGCCCGCTTATTCAATCTTTATGTTGAGTGAATAATCAGAGAATCACGATTACAAAGAACATGTAGCATCAAGATTGGAGGAAGGCTTACTAACAACCAGAGATGTGCCACAACCTTGTTTGCTTAAACTGAGGAGGATTTGAAGCACTTGCTGATGAAGATCAAGGATTGTAGCCTTCAGTATGGATTATAGCTCAGGGTCAAAAACAACAAAATTTTCATAAGTGGAGCTGTAGGTAGCATCACAAAATGGAGAAAAGATTGAAGTTGTTCAGCATTTTGCCTTTCTTGGATCCACAATTAATATTCATGGAAGCAGCAGTCAAAAACTCAAATGATCCATCGAACTAGGTAAATCTGGTTCACATGACCTCTTTGAAGTGTTGTTTTATTTTGAAGTGAAGTTTATTTTGAGGACCATGGTGTGCATGATCCAAGCCAGATATTGTCAGTGGCCTCATATGAATGTCAATGGTCAAAGTTGGCCATCGAATAAGGAAGACAGGAAAGGAAGAATCTATGCATTTGAATTATAGTACTGGCAAAGGCTGTTGAAAGTACCATGGACTGTCAGATGAACAAATGAATCTGTCTTGGAAGAAGTACCGCCAGGGGCACCTTAGAAGCAAGGATGGTGAGAAGTCATCTCATGTCCTTTGGGTGTGCTTTCAGGAGAGACACGATCCCGGAGAAGGACACCACTCTTGGTAAAGCAGAGAAGCAGCAAAAGAGAGCACGGTCCACAAGAAGACAAATGGACTTAGTAGGTGCAATAATGCATCAGAGCAATTGTATAGAATGCTGCGGGATTCGGCCGTCTTTTCTTCTGTAGTCCATAGGGTCTCTAGGGGTTGTAACTGACTCTTTGACACCTCATAGCAATGATCTTTCCTGAGGGCCTATCGTTTTCCAGACACTTGGATAGACCAAACCCTACAGGGTCACTTCATGGAACTTAGAATCTGTTATACAATATATAAGCTGCAGGTAACTCATGGAGGTTAAAATTAAGTAACACTGAAAGCTTCAGTCACACTATCTACATTCCAAGTGTTTAATGTGACAGAGCATTTGTGTCACTGAAAGCATTCTATTAGCAATATTAGTAGGAGGAGGAACAAATATTAACCAAATCACCAGACTCTAATTATCATATTAACTGTGATAAGTACTCTGAAATAAAAGAATAAGGTTATCTGAGAACATAAACAAAGAAGCTTTGTGCAGCGGTTACCTGGTGGGCTGCTAGCCACATGGTTCACAGTGTGAGACCACCAGCCCCTTCTTGGGAGGAAGATGGACTGTCTGCTCATGTGAAGCTTGACAATCTCAGAGACTCACTGGGGCAGTTCCACCCTGTTCTGTAAGGCCTTGTTGAGGTAGCACTGACGCAGCGGCAGTGAGTTTGGTTTTTGAGTGAGAGTATCAGAGCCGGATACTCTGAGGAAGTGATGACTAAACTGATATAAAAGGGAGGAGAAGGAAGTAAATAAGAGGGGAGTGTAAGGGAGAGAGAACAGTCAATAGAGAGAAAACATGGACAAAAATCCTGAGACGGAAAGGAGCTTGAGGTTAAGAAGGGCGTGTAGTGTCGTAATTCTATTTTTGAGATTTTTCTTTACATCATTAAACTTGAATTGCTTATTGTGGAAGTTGTTTATAGTGACAAGTCTCTTATTTGCCCTTTTTTCTTTTCCTGTATCAGCTGCCCCTCCTCCTGTCCCTGAAACTCCTACATCTGTTTGCAGTCAAATTCAAGTCTCAGAAACTGATCTTGGGAAAACCACACAAAAATAATCCTCTCATTTTTGAGACTAGCATATATTTGACAAGATTATAAGAGAAGAAGAAAATTTTGTGCCTAGTTAGTGTCATCTGAATGTGAAGTTAACAAATCGTATACTACAGCATGTGCAGAGGGTTGCTGGGAGGGGGAGGGGTGATTGGGGTGAAAGGTGTTAATGTCTTCGCACTTCTGAACTCCCACACATTGGTGAGATTTCTTTCTGGAAGAAGTATTGAAGAATATACATAAAACTCAAAATCAGAGCCCAGGTCACTCTGATGGGAATACAGGGGAAGCTCTGACAGAGACTATGGAAGCCTGCCCTCTCTGTCTCTCCGTAAAGAAGAATTTGTTAAGGTTGGAAAGATTTATTCTTTGAATACTGCAGAGAACTTTTAAGCCAAGCCATTGGTGTCCAGAGTTTTCTTCATGAAATCCGTTCTTTTTCATGATGGATTCAGTTTTTTTTCATGGTTCTAAGATTGTGGATACTATTTTCCTTAAGTGATAGGTATATTTTTCTAGTCCACTTCATCTAGATGTTCAACTTTACTTTTGAGCTGTTTATTATCATGTACTTTCCAGTCTATAGTACTTCACAGAGCTACAGAACCCAAACAGATGCCATCTCTACAGTCCTGATATTGGTTGTTTGTGTTTTCTTCCTTTTTATTTCTTGATCAGCTTTTTCAAATAACTATTAATATAATGAGTACTCTTAGATAATTCATATTTGATTTTTTCAATCCTCTATTGTATTTGGCTCTTGGAGTACAAGAAAAGCTGGAGTATGGAACCAATGAGTCAGTCCTTCCATTACTTCTTTGGAGGTACCAGTCAGGAAGCACTTTCTTACAGAACTATACATAGCTCCATGGACGAGTCTTTGAGGTTTCTTCTTTCATTCTCTAGCCATGGGCACTAGCTCCTTCCTAAAGCAACTAAATGGGTGATAATTTCAAAACCCCAAATCAAACTCACACGAAGTTGACTTGATTCTAACTTATAATTACATTATAGAACAGAGTGCCATTTCTCCATAATGTTTCTAAGGCTGTCATTTTTCATAGACACAGATTACCACATCTTTTTTTCTAGCTGAAGGACTTCTGGGTTTCAGCCCAATGACCTTTCCATCAGTAGCTGAGTTCTTAATCACTGCACCACCAAAGTTCTGACTGCCATCAGCATAACTCCATGTGACTTGTCAGAAGGAATGAGCAAAAGAGAGAGTGTGGGCCTGGTCGCCGAGGAGGAAGACAGGAGTTCCCAGAGTAGTGAGTATAAGGCCACTCCCATAAAGAGGAATCAGGCTGTGACCTAATTGACAGGCTAGACTTGACCTCTTCACCCAAGTTGACAGATTACGAAACTGCCACAATATATGAAAGTTTAAGAATTTTATAAAATTGAATTGAATTTCTAAAGTGAACAGAAACTTACAAGTGTAATGTAATTCTTATTTTGTGTAAAGCTTTGTTTTTCTGAAACAACTTTTCATCAGATAATATTTATTAAAGTAATAGATTTACTTATATTCAGGTTTCTAATAATAATTTTATGAAATCGTAGCTTTACATGCTATAACTATTTTACTCAGTATCATGTTGCTCTATGTAACTGAGTGCTATTCATTTTTATTGCTGTGTAATATTCCACCTTGTGATAAAGTTACAATTTAGCAATGTGATAGAAGTTGCTTGCAGTTGTACTATTACTAAAAAAAAAAACTACTAGGAACATTCTTGACATGTTTTTTGGTCCACTGTGCAAAAGTTTATCTTTACTTCACAGCAGAATTGCAGGCCTATCTTCCATTTTCTTGGACAATGTCAAAACATACTGTCGGGCTGTATACCCCTACCAGCAATGTATGTCTCCTGTAATACCTTCATAGTTTCACCAGCATTTTTTATCCCTGTGATCTAAGGCCTACTGATGAATGATAATAGACATCAAATACAACACCATCAAGACAATGCCAACTGATGGTAACTCCATGCATGAATACATGCTTATCTTTTAGCACCACCGCATCCCTAAAATCTTCCTCAAAATGATCATCCATGTGATTCTCTTTCTCTCTCATTTTCTCTTTCTTTTTCATGCTCATCAGTCCATTGGGTTGGTGACTGCTAGTCTAGTGTTATTGATTCAATTCTATCCATTGAATCAATGGAAGAAAGGCCTGGTGAACTACTTGGATAAAGGTGACACCAAAAATATCTCCTAGTGAGCAGTTCTACAATTTAACACATAGGGTTGCCATGAATTGCAATGAATACACACACCCAGTTTTGTCACATGTAGTATGCATAATTGTGGCAGTTACATAAACTGTCAATTTGAGGAAGGAATGGAGGCTGGTCTGTCAATCAGGTTGAAGCTTGATGACCTCATTTGGGGGTGCTATGGAAATAAATAGCTCTCTGGAGCAGGACACACTCTCCCTGTGAGACATTCCCACTAGCAAAACACAGAGAGCTATGCTAGAAGCTTGGAGCTGAAGGAGCCAAGTGGAGAATCACGGCATTGCTAAGATGCTTCCAATGCCACTGGAACCAAAAGACTCTCCACCCACTAACTGGCCTATGATCTTCCTATATTTGGCATCATTGCATGTGTTGTATGAGTCTGAAGAGGAAATTCTAGACTGGTATTGAACATATGGGCTAATATCAGACTTATTGACTCCATCTGGACTAAGAAGGCATGTTTTCTCTATATTAAATTGCTCTTGTATATAAAGGTCTTTCTTATACATAAATAAGTCTCCCTGGGTCTGTTTCTCTAGTCAACCCAAACTAATACAATAATATAGCAAGACATATTATGATATAATTCAATATAATATAATACCACATGTCATATACTTTATACAAGATAATGTATGTATACATATATATTTTAGTAGTTTAGAATTATAGAAAATGATGCAGCAAGTACAACATTTTCATATATGCTCCCTTACCTCAACATGCACAATTTTTCGCCTGCTTCTAATACTTTATATTCCAGTGGAAAGACTGGGGAACTAACATTAGCATTATTACTGACTAAAGTCCATAGTTTACATTAGAGTTTCTACAACTCATGCATTTACTATGACAGTATCACAGAGAATAGTTTCACTGTCCTGATAATGCCATGTGTGTCACATAATACTTCTAATATACAATATTACATCAATGGTTCTTGGCCTCTTTATAGTCACTGACCTCTTTCAAACCATATGTTCAACCACCACAACCAGAAGATCATTGCTGATCACAATTTCTCCACCTTTAATTTTTGGAAACCTAAATGCTATCTCATGATGGCTGTTTGGATTTGGGAAAGGAAAAATTAATTTCACCCTGCTTCCATTAAAGTTCTGCACCAGTTGGGAAATATTCAGTGGAATCCGACTAATGGAGCTTTACTACTCTTGTGCTGAAGTGAAGGATCTTGGGTTTAGGAATAATGGGCTTCCTATTTCCTTTTCTCATTTGTCTATCCCTCTTCCCTGCTAATCCTGAAAAGGGGGAAAGAAAATAATTCCTTCTTAATGATGACTTTCACAAAGGGGAAGTTTGTGAAGGAGCAGAAACTACAAGGGGTTCTTTTTGATTCTATTATCAACTAGCTTGTATCAACTCTTTCTTCCTTTAAAATAGAATATAAAATATTATTTCCATAATTTCTCTCCTGTGCCAGATGAGCTATTTCCCTTGCTCGAAGAGGTAAATGATAAGTATGACCTTAGCCTAATAACTTTTTCTCATCTTCCACCTCTTGGTTCAGTCACAATAGAAAGACCATGTCATCACTCTCTTTTGTCTACACCATTTTCTCTGAGGCATCACCCTTCTTCTAGTTTCAATTGTTCTCTTCCCCAGGTTGCACACCATGACCACTTAGTTCAAGAATCATCTGAATGCTACATAAGAATGTTTGTCCCTTAATTTAAGCGTCCATTTCTGCATCACTACCGCACTACCGCAGTCCCCACCGCAGAATCACCATTCACTTGTGCATCTCTCCCTTTCTGTGCCTCTGAACATGTTTCAGAAGAGTCATAAATCTACCAGCCACAAATTCCAATCATCTGATTTAACCAATTTTAATCCTAGTACTATGTCCCACAGTTATCATATCAGTTGATTTGAAATTGTATTGTCCTTATATCCTGCTTTCAATCCCACTGCCATCACTCCATGCAAGTACAACTTCCCCATCTAAATATCAGAAGAATTCCTCCTCTAGTTCTCCTGTTCCTTGATATCACAGTCATGATAATTAATGTTAGTGTAGCATAGACATAGCTAATGTCTAGCCTTCTCTTTACTCTTTTGCTAGATTATTAATCCTTTTTTTTGGGGGGGGGGCTATGGAAATCACAAAATCCAATACTGTGATTTTGACTTTTTATTTTGAATGTTTTGTTATAGCTTTATTTTGTTTTGTATTATCATTTGATTCCGTCTTTCAGCTTACTGCATGAACCTTAGGTCCAGAGAGATATTTCTTGTAATATGACTTCTCGTACCCACACAGCCCTCTAGAGCCAGAAGCAGAGGGCACTCGGGCTCTCTGGGAGATCAGTAACTCAGGAGTAAGAGGCCAAGTTGGCGACACCAGGAACACACAAGGAGTGTTGGTTGATCTTTGGAATGATTCCTAAGTGTTTATAACTTGATTCCTTTTTTTTTTTTCATTTTGGGGCATTTTCTCAACAGTTCATAACTTTTTCTAACTTCTGGTGGTTGACTATTCCTGTGCTTCTTTTATTAAAATTAATTAGTTTATTTTGACTTTTTGAATGGAAAGTTGAGTGTAGGAACGATCTTTGAGTCCCTGGGGTTTATGGACTCTTTTGGGAAATTAGGTGATCATAAAGATTATAATTGTGTCAGCAGTGCCCATTTGAAGCATATCTCAAATTGGCAATTTTACCGATGATTATGCTAGCTGTATTTTCCTACATTTTGCAAAGGATATCTGACTGCTTTCTTGTAACTACTGAGTTCTGCACTCAGCATTGCTGTGCATTTCATTTTCATACATATAGGAGCAAGTCTATATAGTCAATGTCAGTAGGCTTGGCTTAATATGTATAGCAGCTTTGCTGAGATTTGCCGCACAATCAGGCCCCAACTGATGGGTTATCACATATGATCCAGAGTAGGGTTTCCATGACTATAGTCTTTATGGAAGCCAGCCACCAGGCTTTTGTTTCACAGAGTCTGCACATGGTTCAAACCACCATCCATTTTGTGCAACTCTGTGCAATCTGGCTCCTATAGGAGCTAACAGATAACAGGTCAATAGCACTTCTTTTGTTTAAAATAACCTACTGAATCTACATGGTTTATTTGGTTCCACTGGGACAACCTGTAACGGCTCCAGAAGACCACCCTTCATAATCTATAAGGGAAATTTTAATGGCACACACAATTCATACATCTCTCGGTAAGCATGTGATCCTCTTCTTTTACAGGAAGCAATGGCTCTGCTAAAGGAAGGAATGTTTCAATTTATGCGTGAAAGTGGTTAGGAATGAAAACGGAAAAGAAGCATGAGTCAAATTCGCTTACTAAGAGTTACTTATTCCTTAAGAATGTTTGAAAGCATCCAAATCTTGATTTAATTTTAAAAGTGTAACCAAGCAGCCATCCAACCACGTGTGGGCATTTTCTATGATCCCTGTGTCATTCTTGCTTCCGCGATGTGGTCCAAAGTGGACTAGGTTGCAATCATTTCTGAATGCCAATTGTACCTCTCCTATTGATCGGAGTCCTGGTGGCACAGCGGTTAACCATCCAGCTGTGAATCAAAAGGCTGCAGGTCCAATCTCACGAGTCTCTCCATGGGAGAAAGAGGCAGTGGGCAGATCACTTTGGTCAAGATTAGCAGCCAAGGCACCCCGTGACGCACTTCTCCTCCGACCTACAGACCTGCAGAGTCGCCAGGAGTTGTAAATTGACTTCCAGCGCTGAGTTTATAGATTGGGTTTGCGCTTCAATTGGCTGCGTTCTACCCTCCTGTGCTTCAGCACCTCTAAAAACAGGGGGAAATGATTTTAAAAGATGAAGAGGTCTCAGGAAGTCCTGGGGACAATGGAGCTGAATGATTATGGAAGGTATTCCTCTCCAGGTAAGAAAATGGTCAGAAAGACAGAAGACTTTGGAAGTTCAATTGTGTTACGTACTGTAGCAGATCCTGTTGCTATGGTAATAAGGATACATGGGTGGGAGCGAGACTCTTCATAACCGAAAGATATGTTTTAAATCTGTATTTCGGAGGTGTGGTCTAGAGTGGCAGTTAAATTTCAAATCTCCTCTCAACCTTCCAAAAGGCTTCGCACTCCTTTCATTGCATTGTTTGACAAATTGGGATCAACGAGATGAACCTCTAGTTACTTTTCTGGGAGCTCTTTACACTGGGTTGTTAAATCTGACAAAAGGCACTACAGAGGCTCAGCTGCTCAGTGCAAAAAAAAAAGAATTACCATACCAAAGGAGGCGTTGCTCTCCCCGCACATAAATATTAGTCTTGTATTTAAATTCATATGAAATACATTCTTAATTGCAAATCTAGCCTCTATTAGTACCTCATAAACATTAAGAGAATTGTAGATGATCTGTCCTTTGAGAAGCTTCCTTAAATACATTACTTAACCAACTCAGCACTAAAAAGGAGATTTATTACCACATATCAAATTCAAATCAAATGTCACAGGAACAAATTTTGCAAACTTTCTGAAGGGGTCATTTCCATTACATATTTCAATTCTTATGGTGGAAAAAAACTTGGATTTTCTCTTTGTCTTTCCTTACCTGAGCTCACTTTATGTTTTGCTCAACTAAAAAGAAATCTCAATTTTCCTGAATTGAGAAAGTCAGCTATTACCACTCTTAATTTAAACATAAGCGGGCCCCATTTGGGCTCTTTTTCCTTCAATAGTCGTGAGAGAGAGAGAGAGAATATTCAATGCAAGGATTCAGAGAGACCATGGAAGCTGTAAAATCACTGAGAATGCACATGATGACATCGCCTGAGCAGGCTTCCATTTTTCAGAAAGATGCCTCCTGGGAACAACCTGATTAGGCCTCCTTTGCTGGGGGGAGGGTCTCCAGTCCTTTCCCTATGTGCTAAGATTTACCAACACTCTGTGCTGAGTCAGAGAAGAGAAATTGAAGATGCAAAATTGGATGTGTGGAAAATTGCCAAGTGTCAGAGGCAAACAATGATTTAAAATATGATCCAGGAGACAGGAGGCTGGGGAACATGGGGAGCTAATAACAATGGATACAAGAGTGAAAAAAATCACCTAAAACTGATTATGGTGATGATTATGTAACTCTTTCTCATATATGAAACCACTGAATTATATCAGACATAAAGTCCATGTCAACAAAATGGCTAAAAGTGACACAAGGAGAGGACATTGAACTTACGTTGTTTTTTTCCACAAAGGGCGGCATTAAATGCCAACTCAAAAAAAAAAATCGGGCAACTCATATAAAGGGTTGTATTCCTTGGAAGACCTTTTTTTACATATAACAAATGGAGCCGACAGAACACAAATACTTACATTGAGAGCACAAGCTTTGGCTTCTGGAGAAACTTAGTTCTCACAGCAGCTCTGTCCTTTACAACCTGTATGACACTGGACAATTTGCTTAACCTCTCTAAGCCTTTGTTTTTCTCTATGTTAAATGAAATAGCAATAATAGAAACTCAATATATATATTTCTAATTTTATTGGGGGCTCTTACAGCTACTACAACATTCAGTACATCATTTGTATCAAGCACATTAGCACACATGTTGCTACATACATTTCCAAACATTTTCCACTTGAGCCCTTGGTACAAGCTCCTCTTTAAAAAAAAAAAACCTCCCCTTTCTCCTCCCCCCCCCTTTTTAATGAATCATTATATTGGGGGCCCATACAATGCCCATCACAATCCCTAACAACATCAGTTGTATGCAGGCCACTTTTACACACCCATTGCCATCATCTCTCAAAACATTCTCCCTCCCTCCAGGCCCCCATTATCAGCTCCCTATATTACCCTTCCCCCCTTCCCCTTGAACCCTTAGTAATTTACAAATTATTTTTTTCATACTGTACACTGTACAATGTGTCCCAACACTCACTTCCCTGTTGTCCATGCCCCAGAGAGGAGGCTACGTGTAGATCCCTGAAGTTGGCTCTCTCTTTCTATTCCTCCATCCCTCCACCCTCCTGGTATTACCACTCCTATTACTAGTCTTGATGGATCATCTATCCTAAGTTTCCCATGTTTCCAACTTCATTGTACATCTCCTGGTCTAGCTGGATTTATGTGGCAGAATTGGGGTCATGATAGTGGGTAGGAGGCAGCATGGGAACTAGAGGAAGGGAACTCAATATCTTAATGAGATAGGTACACAAGAAGCACTCAAATAGAACAGGGAATTTTTCTATTAAATTGATGTAGTAGCAATTGTTTTTAGGTACACAGAGCCAGTTTTTTTTTTCACAGTGACCCCAAGGAACAGGACAAAACAGTCTCCCAGGTTCTCTTTGTTATTCTTGTCATAATTCCTTCATAGAAGTTTGCCAGGTTTCTCTCCTACAGAGCCATGAGGTAGATTTTAATCTATGACATTTAGAGTAGCCACCAAGAGCTTAATTGTTGTACCATAAAGACTACTTTTAATAAATAAAGCAATAGCAATAATAATTCCCGTATACCAAAGAATGGGAAAACATACTTTTCCTCTTCATTATGAATTTGCACCCCCCCACATTTGCTCATCATTTATTGTTATCTTCCTCAAGCGAAGTTGAAAACAAAGAGAGATTAAGACATGAAAACTATCCATACTAGAGACCAACTTACTGCTGTTTCAGTATCCACTACTGTGCCACAGGCTGGGCACAAAGGTGGCTGTTGGGTAATGCAGTAAGTGGTCCATTCTACCTGGCGAGAAACAGATGGTCAAGTAAGGGCTCTGAACAATTCCCCAGATTCTTCCATCTCCGCGTGTGCTGCCCTGTGGCTTTGTATTCCCTCTCGCTGATGCAGGTTCAGGAGAAGTGAAGAGCTGAAATTTGACCTGCCGTCGCTGAAATTCAGATATGTAACATCCAAGTTTCTGCCTTGAGCTGTGTCATGGAAAAGAAAAGGCATTTGCTCAATACTTCGTGGCAGAAAAGGTATTTCAGATTTTGGCAGAATCATGATGATAGGGACAGGAGTAGCTTGGAAAGCCTGGCAGACATAAGACCCATGGGAGCAGAGCTCAGGAAGAGCAGAGAAGTAGGGTCCTGGAAGAACAAAATCATTCATGAATCACTACCATCGTGCATTCTTCAAGAAGCAAAGAAATTAGAAACTAATGTTCTAGTAAGTTTTGAAATCTAATGAGCTGTGTGGCATTAGAAAACATTGAATCACTACCAGTCTATAGCATTCAGTTAAAATACCTGTCCCACAGAGTGATTTTAAATATGAAATTAGAACTTTACCACTCTGTGATCATTCAAATGGCTGCAGTCAAGAAGGTGAGAGTGAATCATGAATGTGCCGGATCAGCAGGGAGAGAGGAAGCTTAAGGTTGGAATGCTGGCTGGCAGCCTCTCAGGATGGAAAGGTGGATTGAAAACATGGTGTAGAATTGAAACTTTAATGTCTAACACAAAGTTTGCTCTTTAATTTGTGGGATAGAATGCAAAATAAAAATGTGTTCAAAAGAAGAAAACATCGATATTAAAGGTACTAATATATATATATTTCCCTTTAAAATGCTAGAACTTATGCTAGAACATATTACTTATATTACATAATATAAACCACCACAAACATACAGCTAGCAAAAACAACAGTATGGATTATAATTTAATTGCAGCACAATTGCGAGATAATCAATTGCTTATTAAGGCTCTTCCAACTATAAGCCGTTTTGTGACACATGGTAAATTCTAGCTTCTTTGTCTGTTATTATAATCCCTTTTTGGAGGAAGCTTACCATTACAGGATTAATAAGGGATTTATTTGGAGCCTTCCCTTTATGAGAGGGTGTGATCCTGCCATCTTTTGTTTCCTTCTGATGTGGCCTGTTGAAAGACAAAAAAACCTCCATCAATGTCTTCCCTTTTTTATGACTTCAGCTTCCTGACTGAGAAATGGCAGAAGCAAGAATACCTCCCTTGACTTTTGGAGAGTTTGGGTTTCTGGTTTTGTACCCTGAGTTTGTCCTGCCTCTATCCAACCTGCAGTTCTTGGGACATGAGTAGCAGACCATCATGTACCCTGGTTTCCCCTTTGTTTTTGCAGCCTTTTGGATAAGGGTAGTCCTCCAGAGAGGAAGTGAGAGATCAGATTTGGATTAACAGGGCCCGCAACCATGGGAACCATTCCCGTTAAGCTCAGCGAGTTCTGCAAGGCATCACAGAGAAGTGCAGAGCCCAGAGATGGGAGGTGCGAGTTGAAATCAATTTAATGGCACACAACAATGCCAATGTTACGTCTATGCCTCTACTAAGGGCATGGTGCTTAACATCCTGGAAATTGGAACAATGTCACATCTTGGAAAAGTTTGGCATTCGATGCAGTTTTAATCTCCACTGAAGCATACACTTCAGATTTGTACTAATTCTTCTCAAAACATTACCACAGTAAGCAATAATCCTATGTTAATGCAATATTCTGATTCATGGTGAGGTTTTTCTGACTTGCCTTCACGAAAAGTCATGTGTTAAGGCACCAAAGTACATAATTTCACCAATTTCCCTTTAAATCAATTTATTTGAAAACAAAATTGAATACCTTTGAAAAATGCAAGATCATACCTTTTACATTTGCAAAGGATTCAGCTGCTCTGGATTTCTCAGTGGAATTGTGTATGTTGTGGCAAGAGTGAAATAAGTTTCAGATTAATTATTTTATGAGGTACATTGCAGTAAGAAGTCCTAGGGGTGGGATACCCATTTGCTTGGCTGTTCATTGAAGCTTCTGTGCTCACCCATTTATTCCACGGACAAAAGGCCTGGTATTCTGCTCCTCTAAATCTTTCAGCTTAAGAAACCTCCAGGGCAGTGCTACCCTGTAATATAGGGGGCGCTGTGACTTGGAATCAACTTGATGACACACAACCATGGCAATGTATTCCAGTACTTAGAGGGCAGCTTTTCCTAAAAATTATTTTTTCTAAAAACAAATCCATTTGTGTAATGGTGAACTTAATTTACTTTAATGATCATACTTTTTTTGATACATATTTAAAGTCTCCTTGGAAATCTTCTTTCACATGTATGAAGAAAAGCTACGGCAACTTCATATTTTGTATATAATTCAAGATATTTGTGTATTCATTCCATTACCACAAATATATAACCATAAAGAAAAGCTAATGATAAAATAGTCTCTCCTGATAATTGATTCGTTTGAAAACTCAGATACAAATGCTGTTTGGGGGTTGCTTTTTGTTGTTGTTGTTTTTGTTGAATGAAATCACCCTTAAACTTAATTTCTACTTCTTATCCTGTGGATGTTTGCTTTGGAGTGTGCAGCTGCTTTCCAAGCCAGAGATTTGAAGAGTCTAGTAATTCTCTCATATGCTTTATGTCAATGCCCATTGATATACTTGCTTTTATTTTGTAATGATTTTTTGGTGACGTTTACTGCCTAAGCTACAGCAATTCCTGTCCTGGCTGAAGAGTTCCTATTTGCACAGGTGCCAGAGCAACAGGCTCCCGGAGCAGTTGGTCAAGTCAGCATCCCACCATAGTCCCACTGTTCCTCCCTGGTGGCTTCCATTACCACTTCAGCTGCTGCCACTGCTCTCTGAGCCACTGTGGCTACTGTCACTGCTGTCATGCGGAGCCTCTCGAGTTCCTGGATGCCCGGAGGCTCCTGAGTGAGTTCTGGACAGAAATGCCAATTGCTCCCTGATGTGATGCTCAACATATAGGCGTGTACACTGCTGTCCTCCATCTCTACTGCTTATTTTCAACAACTCCACTCACAGAACACAAAGCCAAAGTTAGACTTAGAAACACTTCCATATCTTCTCATCAGAATGTCGCATCCATGGCGACTCCTTTGTGTGGCTGGCTATGCAGGTCTCCCTCGTGAAGGTGACTCTGAAACCAAGAAATATCAGCAATGTCATGTACATAACAAAGGAATGCTTATGTGAGCTAATCCAAATTCTGAGAATTGTACGAAGGAAACGTGGAAGGTGCTATGAGCAATGATACATTAGAAGGGTCATCCTACTTGGAGGTTGGAGCTAGCGATAATCTCATGGTTCTGAACCAGGGATATGATGGATTAGGCTCCTGACAAAATCCTAGCTATTTTCTTAAAGTAGCACTAATCTTCACATGAAAGATGCACCCATACTTACATGATTGGCAACATCATGGGTCCCAGGAAGGCTGGCAGATGTTAATCAGGACCGCAGCAAGTAGATTCAGGTTGTGCATGGAATATGGGCATGATCACAGACATTAGATGGGTTCATGGGGAGATATCACCTTTGAGATGCCTGGATACAATTCACAACTGGGAACTGGGAGGCTCCAACTGTTGAAAATTTTTCAAATTTGACAGAGGAGTTTGTCACCGAACCTCAAAGTACTCTTCATTAATTCTTTTGTAGTTGTCTTTCTGTGAGTATGTATTATTTTTATTAAACTCCTTCCTGCACAAGGGAAAGTGTTCTATATTATTTGTAAATAGATGACAGAAATAATTTTTCCTATGATGTTATTTAGAAATGCATTTTTATAATTCCAAATTATAATGTTTCTGTGTTATAATTCTGAAAAGATCATTAAGTGTTGACAAAACTCCGTTGACTTCATTTTCCTTCTATGTCACGCACACTTTATTAAAGATTTCTTTCATGAACTTCCTAAATCTTTTAAAACTTTCAAATGCAGTTTCTACTGTATAATATGGGAATGTAAATCACACACAAATGGTGAGACTACCTTTCTCCCTACAAGCATGTGAAACATAAATAGCATTTTTGAAAGTTACTAACTAAAGCTATTTTAGCAGAGCTAGAAAAATTTTAATATACTCTTGAATTATTAACCAATGTTTTACCAACTCAGCGTATTTTCACAAAAATATGTAATTCAGAATGCCCTTAGAATTTATTGAACCTAAACCTTAATTTAAAATGGCAATTTCTGATAGGTTTGAAAAAAATGGTTTAAGTAGAACTGTGCAGTAATTTCATTGCTGTGTATGTAAATGATCCATCAATGTTTACTTGGAAAAATGTCCCCTTTGAAATGCCACATGCAAAAAGAATTGCTATAGTGCTATCATTAGCATTTAAAATATACCACTCTTGAAAAAAGTTTCTTTGAAAAAGAGTCTGCGTCAGGTTTTCTGTGGAAAGCATAAGCAAATTATTCCATATTCAAATTATTCTTTGAACCCAATAAAAAGTAGATTTGCACCCTGATGTCAAATATTGAGAGATGCTGTCAGCAATTTCTATTAGTTTGGGAACATAAAAAAACAAAAACAAAAACGGTACAAGTGATCCTGTTAGTTGTATACCTATATCCTCACTGAGAAAAACCTAGGTCTCTAGGAGACTCTAGGAGAATTGAGAGAAGTCAGGCAAAAAAGGAAATAAGTCTTTTTTCATAACCCTTCTCTCATGGATTGAATTATGTACTGCCAGCACATTTTCCATATTGATTGAACCATGGTGCTCTGATTTGGGCATTATGGAATGATGTAATGGCGCAGTTATGTAAGGCGCAGGTACCTTGTGATCCAGTGTGAGAAACCAGTCAGATGTAAGAGGATCCAGGGTGCAATGCACCACCCTTAATCCTATCACAGCCCTGCTTAGCTGTCGGGGAAGCTTTCCTTTGGGGTAATTGCAGCATCTTCTGTTTGGCAAGAGAGAAAAGGGAGCAGAGTAAAAAGGACTCACTGCCACCACTAAGTTATCATAATGTTTAATAAGTAACGGCAGGGCAAGGCATGAGACACTACAGAAAATGATTCTATGAGAAAAAGCTTGCTTTCCTGATTCATGCGCAGTCCTTTCTGCTTCCCTTCTTCTCACTGGGGAGAAGTTGGGCACAAGCCACCCCTTGTCTGTCTGCTTGTCCTATGGGGGATGCTTGCATGTTCCTCAGATGCTGCAAGCTGTGTTATTACATTTCCAATGGTGGCAGTGTAACCTAAAGTGGATCTGTTTCCGTGGGGCTCACAGACAAATCCACAAAGAAGAAGTCTACTGTCCACTGCAGATAAAGTAGCCAATGAAGCATTGTCAAAATGCTGAAGATCTAAAAAATGGAGGAAGAACACTGTCAGCAAGCAGGCCAGAAGGTTGGCAGAAGTCCGAGGAAGAGCAGGCTTCTCCTGAGTCCATGACAATGTTGCCAGTGGAGTGAAGCTCCTGGGAATAAAATCATTGGGACCCTAATGCTGATAGGGAGTGACTCAAAATGGGAAGAACAGTTGCAAACATCAGTAATCAAGACTTGTAATGCATGCAGTATGAATCTAGTAAAATTAGAAGTCATCAAAATTGAGATAGAATGCATAAAAATCAAAAGCATAGGTCAAGGGTTAGCAAATTGTGGTTTGCCAGTCACATCGGACTCATTTGATATATGCACAAAGTTGGAAATGAAACTAAAATTCTCATACTTTGATTTACAAAATTTTAAGGTACCATTCAGATAGAGGTGATCTCATTTGTTTGCAAAATACATATGTATGGCTCTCCAGTAATGTTAAACAACTGTGAGAACTAGGATTGACACTTCCATCTCAAAAGTTGGCCAATTTCTGTAACTTAAACAGAAAAAAAAAAAACGAGAACAACTTCAAAAAGGAAAGAAAAGAAAAAAGTCAACCCTTCTGTTGCATTATTGAAAGATATTATAGGGAAAATGTTGAATGGTACCGGAGACATGAAAAAAATCCATGTGGGCACTGTATATAAAAAGGCAAAAACTAGTTGGCATTCAGCCATTTCAAGAGCAAGAACCAATTGTGTTGAAGGAAAAGTTCAAGCTGTCCTGAGAAAATTAGTAAAGAATAAATCTCCAGGAATTGATGGGCTACCAATAGAAATGTTCCAGCATGCTGATGAAGCTCTGGAAGTATTTTTTTGTCTATGCTAGGAAATTTGGAAGATCGCTATTTGGCAAATTGAAAAGATACATATTTGTAACCATCCCAAGGAAAGCTGATGCAGCAGAGTACTGAAATTATAGAATAATTTTGTTGATATTAGATGCAAGTATAATGGTGCTAAAGACTATCCAACAATAGTTACAGCAATACATTGACAGGGAGCTGCTAGAGAGTCAGGCTGGATTCAGAAGAGCATATGGAGCAAGGAATACCCTGGCTAATGTCAAATGGATCTTGGCCGAAAGCAGAGCATATCAGAAAGGCATTCACTTGTGCTTTATTGACTATGACAAGGCTTTGGACTGTGTAGATCATAGGAAACTAGGAATAAGTTTGAAAAGAATGGAAATTCCAGAACACTTCATTGTGCTCACAGAAAAAAATGTGTACAGGGACCAAGAGGAAGTTGTGCAACAGAACAAATGAATGCTGCCTGGTTGAGACATTAGTCAAAATATGCATCATGATCATAAAATTACATCACCCATTTTTCAAATTAATGCTTTGCAAATAATCAGAGATGCTGGATACTATTGGGGTAGAAGGCAGTATCAGGATAGGAGGAAAGGCTTATCAACAACAGAGCTTGAAACACTTTCTGATGAAAAACTTTCAGGACTTGCAGCCCAGTATGGACAACAACTCAATGTAAAAATAAAAGACCAAAATTCTCACAATGGAATGAATATCAAGGTAAATGAAGAAAAGATTAAAGTTGCCAGGCATTCTGTCTTGCTTGCATCCACAAGCAATGTTCATGGAAGCATCCTTAAAGAGGACAAAGAACACACTGGATTATGTAAATCTGTCACCCAGGACCTCTTCAGAATGTTAAAAAGCAGAGAGATTACTTTAAGGTCTAAGAGGTCCCATCAGAAGTCAAGGAATTTTCAGTGGCCTCTTTGGGATGTGACAACTGAACATTGAATAAGGAAGACGGAACAATAACCCAAATAATGCTAGAGAAGAATATTGAAAAACTCCATGGACTACTAAGTAAACAAACAAATCTGTCTTGGAAGAAGTCAACCAGAATGCTTCTGAGAGCAAGGATGGTGGGACTTTGCCTCATGCATTTGACCAGTCCCTGAAGAGAGATATCATGCTTGTTAAAGTAAAGAAACAACAACGACAAAAACGTCAAGGTCCTTAATGAGATGGATTGAAATAGAGGCTGCAACAATGGGCTCAAACCCCAGAACAATTATGAGAACGGTTCAGGACAGGCAGAATTTCCTTCTATTGTACATGGGGTCGATACGGATCAGAATTCATTCCCTGTCACCTCCTAACAACAATAGGACCTGAGCATGAAACTGGATACTGCTCTCTCAAGCTTAAGGATCAAAGCATGCTAAAGGTCATAAAGTGGAAAGTGAGAAGAAATATTAGTCTCAAATAAATTCAAATAAAGCTTTGGCAGTAACCCTGGCTGGCTTCGCTTTGCTTGGATTTCTTAGTATGTGAGAAAAATAATGACTCCTTCTTGAAGCCAGCCTACTTGGATGTCTGTAACCTGCAGCTCAAAAAGCAACTTTAAAAGATTCAAAGTTTGTATGCAGTTAAACATATTCTGAACATATACAATAAGACAATTATCTGACTGGATCTCAAATATGGGTTACATTTATTTACCAATTCAATGGTATATTAAGACTGTGTATTCCAATGGCTAGAAAGACAAATCGAAGTTCTAATTTAGCCTAGCTAGCATGTCCTACTTTGACAGAGATGGAGCATTTGCCAAGTGAAGAAAAAGCTCCATTTTAGATTCTTAAAATAAAGTTTTTTTTTCACATGTACGATAGAGAGTGCCACCTCAGAATGAGCGACTCTCACATCGGATTGTAGCTGACTCAAGTGGGCTCTAATTTAGCACTGACATTACATGGGGACACTGCCTCCTTCTATTTTAATAATTATTCTCCTGTAGCTGTCTGTTGAGTGAGTGCTGTATTGCTAACTTCAAGGTCATTAGTTCAAACCCAGCAACCACGCCAAGGCAGAGATCAAAGGCTGTCCACTCCTGGAAAGCTTGACACATTCTAGACACCTTTAGGTGAGGTTACTATGAGTCAGATAGACGCAGTGGCAGTCATTTGGGATTTCTTTTCTTTTGTATGAATGTATCACATATGTACATAGATTCAAATGATATGCATAAATTTTCAAGGATTTTTTTCACAGTAAACATGCCTGTGCAACCATCCTCCTCACCAAGGGTTACAGCACCAGCAACATCATAAAGGTCCTCCCCCCCGCCTCCCCTCATAATTGCCCACCTACTTCTTCCCCTGAAACCAGCATCACCCTCCTTTCTAGCACTCTTGATTTGTTTTCTCTGTTTTGAGGTTTAGACCAATAGAATATGGATCTCTGAGTGGGGCAGGTTTGCCTTCTAGTCATCTACAGAGTGGCAATATATTCTTTTAATCTGGCCCTTTTTTTAGTTCAGCATTATGTTTTTACCATGTACCTGTGCAATGATTTAAAACAGCCTTTTTATTTTGTAAAGTTAATCTGCAGTTTAATTGTAGATTTATATGCTTGTTGTATGTACAAAACAGTGGTATTCATAAAGGTCATCTGGGAATTTAGCTTCATTTCTTCCTCTCCAATTCTTAGAATTTTTAGCTCTTCTACTATCTAATTCATATTTTACAACCCCTGCACATTGCACAATGTAAGTGATGATTGCGGACAACCTAACCTTATCTGATGTTTAGGAGAAAGCAATCACAGTTTTTCCATTAAATGTAATGTTTGTTTTAGAATTTTATAGATGCATTTATCAAATTAAGAAAATTTACTGATATTGCTTGACCAAGAAATACTTTCATAAATTGAATTCTATCAGGAATTAAATTGTACTAAATTGTTTTTCTGTAAGTATTCAGACGATAGGCAATTTTTCAAAGTGACTTCATTGAAGCAGGAAATTGCATGAAATAATTCGAATTTTTTTCAACTATTATACTAAATTCCAATTCTGGAATAAATTTCTTATTTGATGAAATATATAGTCAATTGTACATTCTGTCCATATGAGATGGAACTGACTCATTGGAACCTAACAATAATAGCAACACATATACATGAACATAAAACCTGTATAATGTATACAGATATTGTTTTATTTGTTAGATGCTCAGGGACAGTGTACTCTTTAATGTGTTTCCTATAGCAAAAGTCTATCTCTCACCAAATGACCTTTTCCTACATAGACTGTGTAAGAAGGACGGGGAGGATACTTATAGGAGTCACCTGTGAGACATTCTGAACAGGATTTCCTGTCATGCTTCCTTGTGCCATAGAAAATCAGCCCTCTGGGAAGAGGGAAGAGATATCTCATTACCAGCAAGAACCAGAAGTGGAGCATGTCCAGTGAACCCAGGATTCCTGCCCAGTGAATCTCCTGGCCTCAGAAGAACAGCTGTGACATCAGAAGAACAACAGCAGGACCTGGAGCCAGAGCATGAACTCCCAACCCACAGAGATTTTAAAGCTGAGTACTTTGTGCAGGAGCCTGGCTTCTGAAACAGGGTGCCTTTGGACACCTAACTGAAGAAGTCGAGCTTGCAAACCCATGGAAATTGGGGCGAATGCCCTTGGACTGTAGCTCATTGGAGTGGACGATTCCTGTGCCCTTAATGCAAAGAGCTGGGTTTACTGTCACAGAATTTGAGCTGAATGCCTTGGGGTTGAGGCGTGGTGTGCCCTTTGGGTATCTATTAGGCACTCTGAAGGAACTTTTCAAGATACTCTGATGAAGAGCTCTATCACAAGCCTTTCTCGCTTTTATTACAACCTGCGAACTTCCTTAATAAATCCTGTAATCATAAAATCTGTCTAAGAATTATGTTAACCACTGAAATGGATATGAGAACCTAGATATGAAATAGAAAATATCAGTTAACCTAACTCCAGTACCATCACGTTAGTTCCAACACATGATGACCCAATGTACAATAGAACAAAACACAGCCTAGTCTTGTACCAGCTTCACAATTGTTAGGTTTGAACCAAAAGTTGTAGTTTCTGTGTGAGTCCATCTTTTCGAAGGCCTCCTCTTCCACTGCCCTTCTACATGTGTGTACAAATATGTTCACATATGATATACAAGTATACTAATTATTCATCTATTTATAGGATGTGCATTATGCCTATAATATATGTATGGAATACAATGGGAAATATTAGGATAAACTATATGTTCCATAATTAGTAATGTTAATCATTACTCTTGCAATTGGTTGAGATCATATTGGTATAACAAGGTTGATATTTACATGCAGATTTGAATTCATCCCCCTTCTGGTATTTCCTAGTTATGAGACAGAAGGTAAACAACTCATCTTTCCTGTCCTCAACTTTCTTACATATTACATGAGGAAAATCAAAGTTTAAGCACAGGGATGTTATAGCAATTACATATAGTTTATGGGAAATGATTTAATAAAGGTCCTACTACATAGCAGACCCTGGAGAAAGAATATATCTATGCCTTACTTATTGACTATCTTGTTATGGAATATTTCACATCTACAAAAGTAAAAAAAATTCTCTAGTTTGCATATGTATAAAGAGTATAAATATGTATAAATATGTATATGTATAAATATGTAAATATGTAAATAAATATGTAAATATGTATAAAGAGTAGTCAGGTGTGAGGTGAATGCAAGGCTGGCCGTGATGGTTTCAGTTATGCATTTGTTGTATTGGGCCCTGATTCTCAGTGTATTGGCGGTTATGTGATGGTGAAATTTGGCAATTATATAGTAGTGTAGTAGTCTTCCACTTTTTGGATAGTGCTGCTTTTCCCATAAGAGCCTAGTTTTTTGGAACCTAGCCATGTCTATCAGTTGGAGTGGTTTCATTTTAAGAACTATAAAAATTATAAGAAACGACCTTTTTCATATATCATTTACGGTGCTAATGAAACATGATTGCAGGCCACATTTGACCTCCTCTGGCTATGCATACAAAAAGGAAAATTCAATTTCACATCTATCTGCTCAGGAATGAGTCCACTTTCCAATTTTCCTTCCCTTATTCTGCCACCAAATTGACCTACGATAGCATTTCCCCCTTACTGGATTTGATAAGCCATTGTACTGGCAAAAGAGAATTCAAAATGATATGGCTTAATAGGGAAGCATGCAAATTACAATAAATTATATCAAAAATAATTAAAGATACAGGTCTTTTGTCAATGTATGCCTCTTATCATACATACCCGCACAAATGTCTCTTTCTGATCCTTTGTCTCTTTTTTGTCTCTGATCCTCATCCACTCTACCCCTGGATTCTGCCCTTTTTAGACAATATTTACAAAGTTCCTATAGCCCTGAAAGGTACCCAAAGGGTATCTCAATTTGAAGCCAGCTTCTGCTAGAAGTTTCTCTGCTGAAAACATTTGTGGAGCTTGAAACCTACTGGTCCTCTGCTCCTCTGCTCTGTCTAATGGTATCAGTGCTGATGTAGCTGGTGTCTCTGCTGTTGTTGTATTTCAGACCTACATCTCACACCATGCCATCACTGCGTCTTTTTCCTTTGTGGTTCTGAAATTCTTTTCCAACTTCTGAGATACTTCACTTTTATATCCAAGGGAATGGTAAAACTAACCAACCTCCAAGTTAGAGTCCTCTCCACCTTATTTGCCTCTTTCCATCTAGTCATTCCATAGAAGTTTCAAAGACTATGAAAAGTCATAGCAAGTGATTGTCCTTCACTGCAGCTGCCAATTTACAAAGTTTGAGAACCAAGAACAGATATTTTTATAATTCAGGAGGAGAGTTTTCATTTTATAGTATCTGAAAAAATGGTCTAGTGAATAGGCAGTGTATTACTATTTCAGAAAGTGAGAAATTTTTTTACCCAGATAATTTAAACAATGTACGCAAAGGATGGCAAAAACAAGTTTAGTTAACCAGATACAAACTTCTATGTTATAACCTAAGCTTAGGAAGACAGCTAGTATTCAAACTTTATTTATGTTTCCATGTATTTGCGTAACTCCAAATATCCAAGAACTTGCTGTTGAGTGAGGGTTTTAACTTTAGTACAGAAAGGTTTTTAACCCCCTGTGCTTCTTTCTATCTCAGAGTGGGAGCAATCAGGAGGAATTCTTGATATTGCTTTCAAAGGGTTATGACATGCTTGACGCTCTTCACGCTCATAGAAAAATGGACACATTCAAGTTCACCTAAAATGAACTACAGATTTCTCCTCTGAGATGATTGAATGATGCTTCTTTGAATCATGCACAGGAAACTAACTTTGGCAAAATATTTGCATTGATTTTTTTCACAGTGCCAAAAAAAGATGAGACCATAAGTAAACATTGTATTATTTATCAGTGATGATCCCTGTGATATATAAAGGAAGACTGATAAAATGGTACAAATGAAGGGCTTCAAGGAATTCATGGAAAAAATGAATTAAAGATACTGAAATTTTTTTCACAACCTCTGTGAATTCCCTTTATACAATAGACAGCATTAAGCAATTTGATAGTTAAATTTTACGTCAGTTTGACTGGGCCAAACTTCTCAGAGGTATGGCAGTTAAAACCTAATAATCATTCATGATGGGACTTAACACAATTTTATAACCCCATAATCAGATCTGGTATAAACAGCCAAACAAATATATGATGATCAGGGTAGAATTCAGCCTAATTACTCAGGTCACAACCCTGGTGCAATGAAAATAAATTTTCCTGGGGGGGATATTCTCTTCTTCCTATGTAAACAGACATTGCAGAAAGCCTAGCTTAGGTTGACTGATTCTGCATCTTGTGTCTGACTCATCAATCTCATGTTTTTTGGATTTGAGTCAATGTCCTGCCATAGTGCCTGCTGATGCTGGGAAATATCAATGGCCTATACCTGACCTTCTTACTTTGGGTTAATCCACCTCTGCCACAACCAGCCTGTGGTCATTCTAACAGTCCTGGGTTCAGCAGCCCTCAAAACTATGTGAGTCAGAAGAAGTTATTAGCTTGTCCTCAGACCTGCACACCTGGAACCTGCCTACACTCAGACCGGAACTACCTGCTTCTTTACTTCCTGAACCACTTCCTTGCCTGTCGCTTTTAGATACCACCAAGTCAGTTCAACTCACAGTAACAGCTAGGTGCAAGAGAATGATGGCCCTTTATTACCCACACAATTATTATTTTTGAGCCCACTGTTGCAGCCATTGTGTACATCCAATTTGTGGAGAGTTTTTGGTTCATTGCTCCTTTATCAAGCATGTTGTCATTTTCCAGGGGCTGGTCTCTCCTGATGACATGGCTATAGTACATGAGACAACACATAACCATCCTTGAATATGCAAAGCATTATGACTGTATTTCTTCCAAGAAAGATGTGTTTGTTCTTTTGATAGTCCATTGTATTTCTAATATTCTTTACTAGCACCCTATTCTTTATGACCACCATAATTAAAATGTATTAATTGTTCTTCGGCTTTCATTTTTCAATGTCCAACTTTCAAATGCATACGATGTGATGGAAAATGCCATAGCCTGAGTCATAGATGAACCTTAGTCTTCAAAGTAACATCCGTGCTTTTCAATACTTTAAGGAGGTGTTGTGCAGCAAATTTATCAAGTGCAATACATCCTTTGACATCTTGAGTGCTACTTCCATGAACATTAATTATGAATCTAAGCAAGATGAAATACTTGATAACTTCGACCTTTCTGATTTTATCACAGTGTTACGTATGGGTCTAGTAATAACAACTTTAACTTTTTTTTTTTACCTTGAGCTATAATCCATACTGAAGGCTGCTATCTTGATTCCTAACCAGCAAATGCTTCAAGTCTTCCTCACTTTAAGAAGCAAAGTGGTGTCTTCTGGATATTGCAAGTTGTGAATCAGTCATTTTCAAATCCAGATGCCAAAGTCTTCTTTTTATAATCCAGCTTCTATGATAATTTGTTCACCGTACAGACTAAGCATAAGATACAATCTGATACATACCTTTCCTGATTTTAAACGATGTGACATTCTCTTGTTCTATTCACAAATTCCCTCTTGATCCATGTCCAGGTTCATCATTAGTCTAATAAATATTCTCAAATTCCCATGCTTCTAAAGGCTTCCCATAGTTTGTTATGGTCCACACAATCCCTAGCAGTGTTTTTTGATATAGATTCTTCTCTATATATTTATGCATCACTGTGTTTTTTTATTGAGGAAGAACGAGCCAAAGAGAAGTAGATGTTGTGAAATTAAAATAAGAATTGTTGGGGCTGAGCCTCGATGGCATAGTGGTTGTGCGCGGGACTGCGGCCCACAGGTCTGGAGGTTCAAATCCAGCAGCAAGGCTGGGCCTCTTACTCCCACCATCAGAGGGCAGTGATGTCCTCCCAAAAAAAACAAATAAAAAATTGTCAATATATATTTTAGTTTATTTATTTTCCTTCAGTATAGTAAAACATTAAATTGTAATGATTTTGATCTGAGTTTACTGAATATCAGGTTGATTTTTTTTGTTTGTTTTCTTTTTTGGGCATCACTGCCCTCTCTTGGGAGTGGGAGTCCCAGCCTTGCTAATGAAGACCTGCTGCTGGATTTGAACTGCCAAGCCAGTGGGCCGCAATCCCACACTCAACCACTATTCTACTGGGGCTCAGTCCCAGGTAGTTATTAAAAGGTATCATGTTATTTCTTTAAAAACTTCAACAGAGATTGAAATTAAAATCATAATAATTCATAATCATTATCACATGAAGTTTATAAAGACTGCAAATTTTATTCAACAGAATAAAAATGCTACATATTTTACCTAACAGAAGCTAAAGCTGTGTATATTTCTGATAGTCACAGAGACTCAAAAACCCAAACACAACTAAAGATAAGCTAGGAAAAATAAAAAGATAAGCTAGGATTCATATAAAGACCGAATTGGGAGCAACTTTCTACAAATGTTGTTTCTAATTAAGTTTCTAACTGAATATAGTGAGGAAATTAATAGAATTTCTTCATACATTGGTAGATTCTTCTTTTTGATAGGTTTGTGATGATTACTAATTTAAAAATACTTTTACCATTATTACTTTTTTTTCCATTATTACTTTTGAAGTACAATTGTACATACACATTGTACCTAAACAACATCGAGGGAATTTTGTTCATAATAATTGTCCTGGTGCAGAGTGGTTTAAGCATTGTGTGCCTAATCCAAAGCTCAGCTATTCAAACCCACCAGTCACTCTGTGTGAGAATGACACAGCTGCCTGCTTCCTGCAAAGAAGTGTAGCCTTTAAAAGAATCCTTAAAGTGGACTAAACCCTGATGGCATAGTGGTTGTGTGGGGAACTGCAACCCACAGATCTGATGGTTCAAATCCAGCAGCAGCTCTGTGGGAGCAAGGCTGGGCTTCCTACGCCCACCAGGGCAGTGATGCCACACACACATGAAAAAAAGAATCCTGAAATAGTGACTCTACTGCCCTGTAGGGCTGCTATGAATCAGACATGAATTGATAACAGTGGGTCTTGGATTTGAGATTTGTATTGTTATGCATTTTTTAGTGAATGAGTATTAAAAGTACAAATATCATTAAAGCTTCACTATGCCTTATAGGACTTGATGAATAAGGTAGTTTTTGAGTTGTCATTTATTGCTGCTAAACATTCTCCCCTAAAAACGTCTTGCTTGCAGCTGTCATCTTACTGTGCTCATGGTAATGTAAGTCAGTACTGAGCCATGTCTCAAGTGGATAGTATTCCTGATTCATTAGTTTACACAGAAGAGACCGAGGATTCCACTTCCAGTCCATAGGAGGGGACTACACAGGATGATGAATTCCAGAAGGGATGCTTTTTTTGAGGGTCAGAGAGTGGTGGTGTATTACTGGAAAATAATTCTCAGTCATGACCTTCATGAAGCTGAGACCATCTTTATAGCCATGCCCTAGCCCCTGAAATGCCACATAAATTGGCGCTTGTCTCATAGACAACAGAGGGCTACCTAATTGCATTGCCTCCACCAATTTCACATTCTCAATTCTATTTTTGTGGGTACATTTTTACTTCTCCCAGGAGCTGAAAGAAGCATCCTCTGCCCACTTCAAACACATTTGCCATTTACAGGCTGATATGTGTTATTTCACCACATCTTTTCCTCATGTGTATGGAGTATAAGCTCCCTTCCTATTTAAAATTTAAATTTTGCCCTGGTTTGCTCCTCCAATCTGTCACATTTGAAGATGAAAGTCAACTCAGATTTTTTTTTGCTTTTGGAGTTTGTGGCAACAGAAATAGATTATGTAGGTAGATGAAAGTAATTTTTTAAAGTTATTGCTATACTGGGCTGCTCATCATGTCACACTATTTTTAGCATTCAAAGTGGCTATTTTTTTGTCAAAGAAGCTTACATAGCATGAAAGTGCAACCTCATCTGCATAGAATGAAAGGTGTTTTTCAGCACCCACCTAGGTTCTAATGTATTATTTCAGCTCCAGCCTGTTCTATAGCTCTACTCTGCTTAGACCCAAAAAACAAAACCATTGTGGTGGAGTTAATTCAGACTCATGGGGACCCCATGCATTATACAGAGTAGAAATTTACTATAGGATTTGCTTGCTGTAATCTTTATCAGTTCCTCAGACTTATCTTCTGTGAAACTACCAGATAGACTTGAACCACTAACTAAAAGTGAGTGGCAGCCAATTGCAGCCTACTTACACTACCAGTCCCAGTGCTTAAGGTCCATTGTGTTCTGGAATAGATCTTTAAATATGTAAACTTGACTTTTAACTTTCCATATAAGAGGGCTTTTCCAATTTTGTTTCACAGTTGATTGAGGTCTTCTAAGATCCTCTAGATTGTCAACTGATTATTTCAAACTATTGCTCATTATAAAGCCATGATTGTTCTCAGGTTCAAGATTGTTATATTTTGGTACTTACCATACATCACCTCCTTTGTGTCTAATCTTATGCATTGGTAATCACATGCTTGGTTCGGGTTCTCACTCACCGCCATTGAGTCCATGCCAAGACACAGTTATCCTATAGGACAGGACTGAACTGCCCTGTGGGTTTCTGAGACTGCAATTATTCTTTATGGAAATACATATCCCCTTCAGAGCAAGGAACTGTGAACCTTGCATTTAGCAGCCGAACCCAGAACCACAAGGCCACTAGAATTCCTCTGGTTTTCATTAGATGCCTTTAATTTTACTGCAAACCATGTGCTGCAGGTCATCTTACCTCACTGTATATGCCTATCGCAACTCTGTCCTCTAATATCAGTTATCCATCACAACTCACACAACTGAAATTTGACACTTATTGGTAAGGCACAGTTAGATGGGTACACTTTTAATTATTGGCTTAAGAGTATAGAGATCACCAAAATAAATGCTTAAGCTCTTAGACAACATATTTTTTTTATTGTTGCTTTCTGGAAACTGAAAAGCCCTGTCTATATCTATCTCTAATTTGCAGTTTTCCATGAGAAATTTAAGTATCTTATCTGCACTGCCAGTGAAGACTAACAGTACTTGTTAGGAATCTATTACCAAATACATATTTCACCCCCCACTCTACCCCCCACCTATTTCCCTTATTTTACACTGAACTCGGGATAAATTGCTGTGGTGATGGGGGAAATGAAATAATAAAAGATATCTTCTGCTTGCTCAACTACTTTGTATAATAAAAAGCAAAAACATATTTCTATTTTCCCTCCAAAACTTTAAAGATGAGATGGCAATAGTGTGTGGGTCTACCTAAAAACCATCAGGAACCTTACTAGTTAGCTTCCCTTTCATGTAATAGAAAGAGACGTTAAATGAGTCATGTGAAGCGATCCATGAGATTAATTGGACAAAGATGTCATATCCTCATGCATGCAGCTGTGAATGGCAAATCTGCTTTGCCATCTGCAAAGTTAATGGGCAAAATGTCCCAGTGACTGCTTTGAGGTTTTATGTAACTCGGTTATCAGTCGCCAGATTTCCTATTGCCTAATACCCAAATTCAATTCCGTGGGGGAACTTTAGTCTGTCTTTTGGCGTAGGTAGAGAAATCTGTTACCCACATTCTGCTCCTTAATAACTTAGCTGAAATGATCTGCTACGGAACAAATGCAAATGCTGTTTACTTTGACACAGCACTGTGTTCTGTGTAGATTGATGTTCATTCTCACTGCATTTACACTTTAGATCAGTTGTGGAATACTAGGATAAATGGTAATGTAGCAAGTATTATTTCCCACTGTGCTACACAGAATTTGGAAATACCATTTGAAAGTAAACATATAGAGCATGCTTAATTTAAATTCTATTAGGTAAATATTTTCATAGCAAATGCTCTATGCCTCCTTGCACATCAAAAACTATTTGACATTTTTTCCAAGCAATACCTTTTATTTTTCTTATTTGCTTGATCAAATTTTAAATACGTCTGCTGCTTTTGATATAAATTGATCATTTGTGGGAATAGAAATACATTTATGATTTAAGAAATGAATGAGCTTAGAATAGTTTCAAATTGCTATTGAGAGGCAGAGCAAATGATAGGTAGAGAGAATAGCGGAAGGGGTGGGGCGTCCATTAAGGGCCAAATAAAGCGGTGACACATCGCACATGTTCCAAGATCTGGGCTTCTGAAGAGAATGCTGCAACTGGATTGGTTCAACTGTGTCAGGTGGTTGCGATTTAGCCAATAGAGTAGGCCAGAGTCGCCAGCCACGCCCTTCACCAAAAGCTTGAAAAAAGAAGGACCCTTAGCCCAATGCTCTCTGTTAAGCAACTATTCCTAGCTGGCCGATATATATGGGAGATTTTCTGATGGCCGAACTAAGCCTAAAACTTCTTTTAATCTTCATAAAACTTGTTTGAATCACAAACCAGGTTTCGGCTTAAATTCTTTTCTGCATGGAGCCAAGGACCGGGGTGTATTTATTTTTCAAGAGACCTAACATAACTACATATTGATATCCATCCTCAACCCACAGTTTCATGTATTACTAAAATCGTACATTCGTTATCAATGCCTTTGCAGCATACCAACTCATAGCGATGCTAGCCCTAAGTATCTTGCCCTAGTGTGATATGAGTTACAATTAATGAATCGTTATTGATGCATAACTATGAGCTGAAGTCCACAGTTTTCACTGGTCCACTCTTTGTGTGTGGCAATGGCGGTTCAGCAATAGAAACCTTGCCTTCCGTGAAGGAAACCCCATTGTTGTTTTTCTGTCCATCTTCCACCACTTCCTGCTTAGCAGAGGGGATTGCTTGTTGCTGTAATGCTGCCCAGTAGGTAACAACTTTCCTGGGTGCATTCATTCAGTATTGTATACTTCTATGGATCTTCACAGAGGCATGATGCCAGGTGTCCACCATCACAGAAGTGTGCAGAATAGTTTTTCTGCTCCAAAATACCCACACCTCTACTACTCACTCTCCTCCCATCCCCTATGTTCCTGGCAAACACCACTGGCATTTCCACTGTCTCCAGAGTTTGGACTCTTCCAGAATGTCACACAACTGATAGCACAGCATAAGAGGATACAACACCAGACCTCCTTTTCACTTAGCGGTAAGCATTTAGAACTCTTCCCTATTGTTTGGCAGTTTCTTATTTCATTTCCCTTTATTTTGAGATCATCTTTCATCATATGAATCTACCACAGTTTCTTCATTTCCCTATTGAAGAACATTTTGGCTCTTTCTACTTGGTGACAAAGAATAACAATTTGGACAACAAGCTCAAGTAGAAAGTCAGAGGAATGCTGTCTTGAGGCATAAACTCACAGCACAGGGATACAAAGTGGAGGCATTAGTTAGGGGATTAGGAGAATCTCAGAAAAGGTGAGAGAGTGGAGAAAGAAGCAAGTCTCAAATTTCTATTTTGGTTTTACTTAGGTCTTTGACTGACCCCTTTCTATAATGTACAAGGGAGTAGTGGAAGTGGCCAGTAGATAAACAAACACACTAATTATTTGAGGAAATTGAGCAGAGATTTTATTGCTGGTCAGGGAAAGGGAGATGAAGTCTGGAATTTGAGTTTGGCCAAGTTAACTCCCTGCGGCAAGAATCCATGATTATTTTAATAAAATAAGAGAATACACATCACCTCCAATATATCATCGACAATGATCATCAGTGTAATAAAGATATTAACTATGTGGATATGCAATGCAGAATCATTAAAAATAAGCTTAGAAATAAAAATAGAAGACAAACACACACTGGAGAAATGAACAAAACCCAATTCCATAAAAAGATCAATCAACAGTTTTAATAATCCTTTCTCTTGAGTAATTCAGTAAGAATGAGAGAAAATAAATGATGCCAGGAATGAAAAAGGGACCATTGCTACAGTTCAACAGATATTAAACTGGTTTTAAGTGAATACCAAGAATGATAAAATATAAAAGATAGTAGAACAAATGGACACATTATCTGAAGAGAACTATGTACATAAAATGCATACAATAAAATCCAAGCAGGTCTATATTTATTAAAGATATTGAATTCAAAATTCAAAATAAAATTCACATCGATACTTTGACTGACGAATTCCAGTAAGCACCTTAAAATAAACATTATCAATTATAAACATTATAAACCAACCCTTTCATAAAGTAAGGAAAAAGGAGCACTTCCCAATTTGTTTTATGAGGACTATTACTGAATGGGAATAGGTAACAAAACCATTTCAAGTAAATAAAAAATATGTTTCATGACTATAACCAAGAAGTCCATAAAAATCATAGTGACAAGAATGTAGAAATATGTAAAAAGCATTATGCTGTATCCAAAGCACTGCATCACTTAATCAAATGACTTTTATCCCCCAAATTCAGGGATGCTCTAACATTAAAACATTAATCAATATAATTCATAACATTGTCACAATCCTTCTTGTATCAAGTCAATAATGTTTCATAATGACCTTATGTAGCAGAGTCTCCCATCTTCAATGTATTCTCAAGTTTATAATCTTTATGGTAATAGAGAGCCATTATCTTTCTCTGTTATATTAGTTGATGGGTTTGAACCACTGATCTTTTGGTTAACACCTCAGCATTTTTTAAAAATTGTTTTTAAAAATCATTTTATTGAGGTTTTCAGTTCTAGCCCACAATTCATGTATACATGCATTGTGTCAAGCACATTGTTACATACATTGCCATGATCATTGTCAAAACATTTAATTTCCACTTGAGTGTTTGGTATCATCTCTTGGTATTCTCATACACACACACATACACACACACAAACACACACCTCTCAGGAACCCTTCAAGTTCCCTCTAGTTCTTTAATGCTTCCCCCTCCCACCATTATCATGACCCAAATTATTTCATATAAATCCAGTTAGACAAGAACATGTACACTGGTAAGATCAAAACTCAAAACATAAGGAATTCAGGACAGAAAATCCTCTCAGGACCAATTAAGGGGAGGGGAAGGGGAAAGTGAAGGGAGAAAGAGGGAACCGATCACAATGATCATCCCAGGAGGATGGAAAACCAAAAAGTCAGTGAGAGGATACAGCAGTTGGTATAATGCCTCAGAATTTAAAGACTTCTTTGTGTTTATAATAGACACATGAGAGCATTTGACAAAACTCAAAGCTCATTCATGTTAAAGTTTTTCAGAATAGAAATAGATTTTAAATAGATTTTTTTAAAAAAAATGAATAACTAACATATCTAATAGTGAAAGATTGAGGATTTTCTCATTAAAATAAAGAAAAAGCCAAGGATATTCACTGCTGTTACTTTCATCCAATATTGGTTTGGAAGTCTTCTTCCTATAACGAGGCAAGATTGACAAAAATAAATGGTATGTGAACATGACACAACAGTAAAAAATCTCAGTGTTCAAATAATACGATTGTCTCAAGACAACAGCTTTCAAATTTAGACTGTGTTCTAGTACACTAGGGTGTTTATTACAATATTGCTGGACCTCACACCCAGAAATTCTGATTCATCTCGTAAAGGGTGAGCTCTAGAATTTCAAATTCTATCATGTTCTCAGGTGACTTTGATATGTTGATTCATTCCCCATACTCTGGAATCACTCTCTTAATGATCTGCCATTCAGTGTAATGAGTCCATTTAATGAGCTGGTAGAATTCAGAATCAGGGTATGAAAGTTAACTCAGGATACAAAAGAACTGGGAAATAAAATTTAAAATATCATTCACAATAGTCTAAAATTATATAAAGCATTCAGAAATAAATTTGTCACATAATTTTAAGACCACTCTACTGCAAGCTTCAAAATGATTCTGAAAGAATTTAAAGGTGCCTAAATAAACTGAAAACCATATCATGTTTATGGGTTGCAAGCCTCAATATTATTAAGATGACAATTCTCCCCCCATCATTCTGTATCTCCATGGTGATAGCAATCATAATCTAGGAAAGTTTTTATAAACCTAAACTGGTGTGTCCATTTTAAAAATGTTTGCAAAAATACAAAGACACAACAAAGGCCACACCAACCTGGAAAAGGATAGGAGCTGGTCCAAAAGAAGAATTCATATTTTCCAACTTCAAGTTTTAATATAAAATTACATGAATAAGAACTGCTTTGTCTTGGCATAAAATAGACAAATAGTTTAATGGAACAGAAAAGACTCTAAGAAGGATGCACAATCATATGGTCAATTAATTTCTATCAAATATGCCAATGTGATTCAACAGGGAAATAGAATCCTTCTCAACCAGTTGTGCCAGAAAACTGGAAGCGCTTAAAAAAACCGAGAAAAATGTTCATCTTTGTCTCTGGCTCCACACTAAAATTAACTTGAGATAGATCACAGAATGAAACACACCCAGTAAAATTATAGAATTTTTAATGGCAGTCTTAGAATTCAGAAATTAATAACCTTGTACATTTTTATTTATCTAAATTTAAAATAAATTTGAATTTATTGAAAATTTAAAATCCTAGTCATTTAAGAGATCTTAATAAAATGAAAGACAAGCCATATACTAGGTCAAAATATTTATAAAATATGTATCTAATGATGGACTAATATTCAAAATCTATATGGGGCATCTATATTTTAACAAGAGAAAGACAAAAAAGAAACAATAGATGCTTTATGCTAGAATTGAGTAGAAATTTTTAAACAGATGATACACATGTGGCTTGGAAACACATGAAAGGATGTTCAGCATCATTAGACATTAAGGAAATCAACCCCAAAGCATTACAATATACCATTACCACCAATCATGGCTAATACCATAAAGACTGCTATATTAGTTTCTCATTGCTGCTATAAAAAATTTACCAAAGACTTAATGGTTTCAAAGAACACCAAAGCATGTCTCCTAGTTCTTGAGGGGTGGAGGTCTAATATACAAATGGTTCCCGGGCTGCTTTTGTTCTGAAAGCTTCAATAGCAAATGGGGTTCATTTCCTTTATCATTGCCTTGAGGCTGGTGCATACTTGAGCCATTTTTCACATCACTTTACTCTCTACCAATCATTTTTTCACTTGCTTCTCTCTAAGGACCAGGTGACTGGTGACTACGTTGGACCCTCTTTGATAACTCAAAATTCTGGGGGAACGAGGATAGGCCCTCCATTTTAAGATCTTTAATTTAATAGCATCTGCCCAATCCCTTTTACTGCATATGCTAGCACAGTCACAGATTCCAGAGATTAGGGTGTGGATAAGTTTGTGTTCAACATTATTCAGTCTACCGCAATTAACCACTTTAAGCTTTGACAGAGATACAAATTAACCAAATTGTTGTTGCAGGATAAAGTAGCAAACATCATTGTGGAAAATAATTTGGAAGTTGCTTAAAAAGTGAAATATTCACGTCATCTAAAACTCAGCAATTCCTCTTCAATGCATTTAACTAAGAAAATAAGATCATGCCCACAAAAAGACAAGAGCAATTATATCAGTTTTATTTATAAAATCCGAGAACCATGAACAGCAAAATTCTCATTAAGAGGATAATTGCTATGTAAAGTGTGGTTATTTTAGGGTTCTTTTGAAAAGCAGACCAAAAATATCAAGAGAGGATGATTATGAAGACTTAATAAGCTATGGGGTTCTCATCTCATGTCATCTCATCTCACTCTCCTCCAATTGACTCTGACTCCTCGAGTGACTTTATTATAGGCCAGATGATAATCGACCCTGGGAGTCTGAACAGAAAGCTTCATCTTTCAACTGTGGAGTGGCTAGATGCTTAAACAACTGATCATGTGACTAGTAGCCTAAGGTTACAGCATTGTGCATTGACAGTGTTGAAACATCTTTATTTGCTCTTACGGCCCCCAAGAGCGGGGGTAAAACCAATCCACATCATGGAGGATAATTTTGCTAGTTTACTGTCAACTGACCTAAATGGTACTCACCTGTAAGTGATCCACAGCAGTCTCCAGACTAGTGTTCGAACAGAGAGTCGGGCACCAACGCCTAGTCAATGTGACATATAAAGGTAATCATCGTGGTAGGAAAATCATGCAATAAGATAATTGTTGGCAAAAAAGATATTTGATACACACAACATGGCTGGCTGTCAGAGATGTTATAGAGATGCTGAGAGATAGACAATAGCAATAAGAATAAAAACCAAGGCAGAAAGCTTACCACAATGACTCTATTTCCCCAGACTGCTAGAGAGTTCCTGCTGCATTCTAGCAACTGAGTAGGACAAGCTAGAATGGCCCCAGTGGGTTTCGAAGACGAAAATTCTTTATGGGTTTAGGAACACTATCTTCTTCTTCAGGAGTTGCCGGTGGTTTAGACCTGTCTTTCACCTTTGAATAGACAAATTAATGTTGTGGAGAGATCATGGAACGAACTCTTTATTGGCAGGAACTTGACTGGAAAGGGAAATTTCTGGACTGAGGGAAAGGCAAAGTATTTTGGATAAGAAGTATGTTTTCAGAGTGTGTGCGTTTGTCGAAACTTAACAAATGATACACTTAAGATTTGTACATTTCACTATATGTATTTTAATCATTTTATTGGGGGCTCATGCATCGTTTTTCACAATACATAGATACATATATTATGCCTACATCTTCACATGTCTGCTGCCGTCATCATTCTTCAAATATTCTCTCTCCCACTTGAATCCTCGACATCAGCTTCTTATCTTTTCCCCTCCATACTTGTTCCCCACTCCCCCACCAACCTTCAATACTTTATAAATTATTATTGTTTTGTCATAACTTACACTGCCCGATGTCTCCCCGCTCCCACTCCTCCAATGTCTGCCCTCCTTATAAGATGTGATATGTAGATCCTTGTAATTGGCTCCCCCTCTCCACCTCACCTTCCCTCCACCCATCTAGTTTAACCTCAAAAAGTAGAGAAAAACAAGTTGCAGAAATATAGATATAGCATGACCCAATTAAAGTTAGCAGAACAAAGCACAAATATCTGTTTGTAAAGCATTGCCTGAAAGAATGTGCCTCAACGTGTAACTGCGAGCCTTCAAATTGGGTAAAAAGCAAAACAGAACACACAGAATCCAGAAATAGGAATGGGAGTAGAGATACCAGGAGGGTAGGGGGGATGTGGGGAGAGGAAGGGAGGAAGAGGGAACGGATCAGATCACCATGATGGACACATAACCAACCTCCCAGGGCAATGCCAACAGACACCATCAAGGAAGGGAGAGTGGTTGGTGGAAATAGTAATAGTTTATAATGTATCAAGGGATCCCACAGGTGAGGGAGGGAGAAAAGAGGACCCAATAGAAAGAAAATGTTTAGAAATTAATAATGATCCCATATGTACAAATATGCTCAATACAGTTAATGTATGGTTTGTTTTGCAATCTGTAAAAGGCCCCAATATTAATAAAAATAAAAAGAGAATACTATTTTTAAATATTTATTTTTTATTATTTGCTACATCCTGCATTTTTACAATAGTACTGTATCTCAGATTTGTAACTCTTTTAAGATTATTACTTGAGAGACGAAATATTCAGGGCTCATGGGAAACTCATAAACAACCTAGCAACGTGTAGTGTCATCATTCAGAAAGACTCTATGAACTTCCCAATCCTATATCCTGCAGCTCCATTTCTCTGCTTCCTGAATGTCTTACTCCCATGCATGTCCATCCTAAACATATCTATTAAAGGTCTCTCACAGACCACTAGTTCCACACATGAGAGCTCCTGACTGCCTACAAGTCCCATTCCAGGACTTGGCTTCTCATGGCCAAAATCCTTTCTTGCTGTGCAGTATGGACATGGATAAAGTTCAAGATTGAAATTGTATTTTAAGTTCCAGTGCTACTTAAATCCTTTCTGATCTCCCTTGTCCTTCTGTTTTAAAGTACACTACCCTAATAGCCCGCTAGCTAATTTAAGAGGATTCAAAAAGAAGTGTGTTGAACAAGCTTGTGGCTTCTATAGTGAAATCCAATGTACCAGACTTGAATTAGTCAGTTTTGGTTTTCACTTATTTTTTTCTTGATCAGTTTTTCTAGGGGTTTATCCATATTGCTAACCTTTGCTCAAAGCGATCTTTTGACCCTATTTATTTTCTGAAATGTAAATAACTTCCTATTTTATTGATTTCTGAATTTATCTTGGTTGTCCCTTTCTTTTTCCTCCTTTGGTTTTCTTTCCTGTTTTTATTCTGATTGATCAGCATGGGAACTGAGATCAATAATTGTCACCCACTCTTGTTTCATACTATATGTATTTAAAACTAACCCTTTCATTCTAAGAACCGCGTTAGCTGAGTCAAAATATGTCATTTTATTATCCTTCAGTTACATATTTGATAAATTCATTGTGATTGTTTTCTTTGAGCTATGAGTTATTTAAAAGTGTGGTATTTCATTTCCCAGGATTTGATGATTTGCAAGTTTAAATGCCTTTTGGGCACAGACCATATCTGGCTGAACTTGAGTCTATTAGTAATTGTGATGAGGAAAACCTTATACCATGGGGAACAGTGAGGTGTCTCAGTAGAAGTTCTTGAAAGAACCAATTATAGGATTTATATTTTAGCTATACATCTCTGGAGGAAAATCTAAGTGAATAGAGATTTTAGATTGGATGGTGTCAGAAAATGGGGAATTTTGTAGATAGTTATGTCAATAAATTTCATATACATGCTGGGCAAACTATAGAGGGATTATAGCAATGAATCATTGTTATATTAAAATTGCTTGAGATAACCAATGTATAACTTGAGATATAATATATGTGAGAGTCTCCAATAAAATGATGTACATAAAAAGTAAGCCATAAATAAATAATATTGCTGTCTGATAACTCCAACAGGTCAATTACCTATGATTGTCTATTTTATTATTCTTATCTATTTGATCTTTGGCGTACTTCATATTTATATATTTTTTTAGCTTCTTGACATTACTGATGAAAAAAATAAAGAGTCTGTGAGTGTGAAAGTCACCTAATCTGGTGTCAATTTGAGGATTAAGAGTGTAGAGGTGCGGGAGTCTAGCGTGTCAATCTGGAGCAAACCAATGGCTATCTCTATGGGCATGGCCTTCTCCTCTGAGAATTCTGGGAAATGTGGTAATTCCTTCTTGGAGGCAGGAGATACTATGTCAATCACTGTCTTGGAGACACTTGACTGGCAAGGCTCACTCTCTATGAGACATCCCTGAGGAGAAGAAACTACCTACCCTAATGCCTTAATACCCTAATGCCATGGAGATAACCAGACCTCTGAAGCCAGAGAAGCCACAGAGAGTCTCCTGCCAGCACTGAGGTGCTTCTACCACCACTGACTTTGCACCCACTGGCCTGTAATCTCCCTGCATTCAGCTTCATTGCATACATTCCTTGAGTCTGGAGAGGACTTTATAGATTGCTGTCTGACGTATGGGCTAATATCAGACTTATGACCTTGAGCTAAAGTGGGTTGGGATGTTTTCTTAATGTACAGTTGTTCTTGTATATAAACCTCTTTCTTATATACATAAGTTTGTTTAAGAATCTGTTTCTCTAGTCTACCCAGACAATCACAGTGAGTGATTTTTCTAAAATAAGGATAAGTTCCTTTCTTCCAGAAAGATAATGTTTTGGTGGATTTATTTAATCTTCCTGAGGATTGCATTTAGACTTTCAGAGCTGAACTCTATTTCAAGTTGTCTTCTATTCCTCTTATCCAGCACTTACTCTACAGGCATAGTTTGCTCCTAGGATATGAAAGTCCAAAGTGCTGACCATGGCATTCTACTTTGAGGGAGCTTGTTTTCAGCACAATGAGGGATCATATGGGGGAAGAAATCAACACCAGGAAAACATTCATTCTATCTGTTTTACTATAGTTTGAGTCTTTAGAACAAGCCAGTATCTTAATCTTTAGTCCCTTACATGCTTCTTTACACTACTCTTGTTTATGTTGCTGCTGTTAGTGGCTCACTTTGCAATTTAGCAAACAGTCACAAAATGGAAGGGCATTGTGATGTAGAATTGAGGGTTTGCTCCACTCTCGGATTATAGTTCTTTATCTTTATTATTATTATCCAGGAGGAGAAGAGTAGTAATCTGCAATCTGCCTTAGTCAAACTTGGAGCAAACGAAAAAGGTATATGGAACAGACCTAGTCTGTAATGCACGCCATTGTTGTGAATCAGAAGAGACTCAGTGCCGTTGTGAGGTGCCCTTGAGTTGATTAGAAATCACAGGGGTGCTGGGAGATAGAATAAAACTGCTCTGTAGGGGTTTCTATGTTGTAATCATTGCAGGAGTCAATTGCCATATCTTTCTCCCATCGAACCACTGGGTGGATTTCAACCATCTACCTTTTAGATAGAAGGTGAGTGCTTCATTGTTGTACTCCCTGGACTTCTTATTTATCTGATGATAATATGTTTACTTTTCTATTTCACTTTAGATATTTTTGAAGCCCCTCACTCAGACAAACCTTTCTTTCATCCACCAAGAAGATGATTGCTCTCTTCTTCAGTTCTTTCCCTCCGTGCTCTTATTTCAAACAGCAAATACCTTGAAGCAAAAGCTAAAACAGCTTTTTTGCTGTTTTACACATAAGCTCTTCAAGAGATGGAGCCCACTTAATGCCAACTAATAATAATAAAGATTCCAGTAAAAAAGAAAGGAAAATTTTAAAAAGCATTGAGAAATCTTCAAAAGTATCACTGAATGGACATGTCATTAAACATAAGAGCAGCATTGGGGATTTGTGGTAGCATTTTGGAGTAAAGGAATGTGAGAGAAAGATGAGATTTTCTACTAAGTATACCATAGCCCTGGAACACCCACACTGTGTTGCTACTATAGTGTAACAGAGAACCTCAGATGCCCTCACTACTCTCTTACAGTCTCCCCTGTGTCAATTTGCTACGGATGTTGTGGTGGTGGTTTGGAAGTGCTCCTCAATGTTCTTTATGTGGAAGGATTGAAATAAACTTATGCTTATAACCCAAATTATATTCTCATAACTGAATGCCTGCCTAAAGCATTTTGTTAGATCAAGACATGGAGGCCATATCCACCAAACTGCAGGGAATCTTGACCCAGCAAAGTTGACACAAAACCTACTAAGACAGCTTCCCAGTTTGCTAGTGCATAGATACCTTAACCTCCTTTTTGGTTTCATTGACCGATCATACATCTCTATAAAGGCTCATTAAATGCTCTTCAATATTTTGCATATATCCTACTGTACTGTGTTTTCTTCTGTGTGCTATTTTGCTTTCTGCTATGACCCTGACTGTGGCACTTGGGAATGATGCAAATCAGCATTAGTTGATGGTAAGTACGTTGCCTAAGTCTTCTTGCATTCAGTTTGAAATGGTGCTGCCTTTGAAAAGTATTGTGTCAGTCTCAATGATTCCTTGAATTTTTTTTACCATCTTTCTAAGCAAATAACACGCTTCCTCTCCATGTATTTGCTGACAATTCCCTCCCCGGAAGATATTTCTGTGAGTTCTCCTATGCCAATATTATTTTACATGTTGCAAAACGTTAGCATAGCACATTTATAAAAATACCTCCTGGGGGAAGGAACTGTTGGCAAACAAACATAGACGGTGTGTTATTTGCGTAAAAATAGAGTAGTCATAATATGACCATGGAGTGATATAATTGATTTTTAGAGCATCCGGATGTATGCCATTGAATCTAAGTAGTCACTCCAGGAGGTTTCTGTATTATAGTGGTGATAAACCATTTGGGGAACTAATTTGAATTTGCCTAGAGAGTCAATTTCATTTATTTCTAAATATCCAAAGTGATGGCACAAGCTTTCCAGTGTATTTTATTTTGGTACTAACCTATAGGCTTTGAGAATTGAATATGGCTCTTGAAATAGATTATAGAACATAATGATGAGTGTTTACCCCTGCCAGAAAGTGTGATTGATAGACAAGTGGAGAAAACAATTTAAAGCATCCCACAGGTATTTAAAACAAATAATAGTATCTTTAGTAGACACATGCAGGTTTCCAAAGAGAGCCCTTCAATTACCAAATGTAGTACATGTTTGTATAAAAAAGATTATACTAAGGTATTATCCTGATCTTAACCACAAAGAATAAATAATAAGACAACAAGTAATTTCTATGAAGGAACAATATTTATTGAAAGTTTGGGTCTCATTATTTCCATTGCCTCTTGTTACACAACTCAGCCCAGGACCAATTATTTTTTCTTTTTAAGATGAGGCTTCATACTCCCATAAAGCATTTTTCAAAAAACCACTGGGGCAGTTTTACCCTGTCTAAAGAGTCTTCCATGCCTACCTTCAATGACAGTAATTTGAGTTTTTTTTAAGATACTAAATTTTCTCTCTTTTTAATCCAAGGGTTAATATTTACTCTCTTTAAAAAAAAAAGATGTGTGCCTTTTCCGAGCTTTTCCAATAAAGGAATACTTTTCCAGTTGAGTAAAAACCAGTGAGAAAAAATATACAAACGTATATGCATGCATTTGTATCCCGATGTGTAATTATTATATAAATGTATTTACAGATGAAAGTTTTAACTTAGAATTCTTTGCTATCCCTTTGCATTTTTGTAGTAATAATGCAATCATGTGTTTATAGTCATAAGATTTGAGCAGTATGACAGGTGCTATTAAGCCAGTTTTAACACATAGTGACTTCATGTAACAACGTAGAACTGCTCTGTAAGACTTCCTTGGTTGTAATCTTTAAAGAAATAGATCATCTGGCCTTTCTCCTCTGCAGCCACTGTTTGGTCTGAACTATCTAGTCTTTCTCTGCAGCAACTAGTTGGGTCTGAAATACTAATCTTGAGGTTAGCAGATGCTTGCTGAACTGCTTTTCCCACATGAGCAAATGGAATCATGATTTAAATAAGTACCCATGTCAACTAGAAATAGAAATTTTAAGTTAGGTTGAATCTTAATAGTCATAAAATGTGTCAATGTATTTATCAAATTTCAAATTATTTCTCACTTATATGTTGAGAATAGGAATAAGCAAAAAACAGCACATTCCTTCATTTATCATGCACATCACTTCCTACAGACTTGAGAAGACGAGCCTTTGCCCTCATGAAGACTCAGTCTAGGAACTAGAGTCATTATTTTTATTTTTTCAAATTAAAAGGATTATTTTAAAATCTCATTTTTAGTGATATGAGAACTTGACATGCACATAATCATATGTTTCTATGTCATATGATCAAACTGCTAATCATTACGATAGCTTATGAACACCAGACCAGACAACAGAGTTTTCTTGATAAAAAGCACTTTTAAAAACCATCCAGTTCCCAAAACAAAACAAGACCCATCCAGTTCCTTGGAACAGAATCCAGAAGACCAATGCCTTGAGAGGGTCAATTATTTGACAGTGGTTATACATAACTAAAAGGGTTGCTTGCACCTTTTGCTTTTCTTTCTAAAACAAATGGCCATTTTCTGTCTCTTGGATTTCAGTAGACAAACTAGAGCGTGTATACTGGACTCTGGAAAAACCTCACCTGTCAGTGTCCATAATTGTCATTTCATTAAAAATGAAAATTTACCATGCACATCAAGTGGAGGATTACTTCTTTAGTTCATGGTGCTTTTTTGGTTTTATTTTTATTTTTTAAGATTTCTATAGGAGTTTTGCCTCCAAGAGTATTTAATTTTCTTTCTCTTTTATGGGAATATCTGTTTGTTTCTGACATTTCAATGATCATAAGACAGCTGATTTTATCAAAAAACAACCCCCAAACCAAGTGACAGTATGACTGGGATAAAATTCTGCTCTTTTTCTGAAAGAACTGTAGATTGTCGACAGTTTAAAAAGGCTTGCAAAAGCTAAAGTGACAGATATCAGTGATTGTAATGATTTTTTTTCTCAGTGATTGCCATAAAAATATGTGCATATTTTAATGTGACTACACCCAATTCAAATAGTGTCTTTAGGGGGAAAAATGAGATTCTGATAGTGTTTAGATGAGCTAAAAATACTTACATGATCCTCTTCTTATAATAAAGTACCTAAGTGTTGAAAAACAGAAATATTCAACGCAAGAGTAAAAAATTCTGTCTCACACATCTAGTTCCATTGAATTCCTAGGAAATTGCTTACAGAGGAATTAAGATATACAGCTTTAGTAGCTAGTCAGGAACAATTATGAGAGAGATCTATAATACAATGTACAATGTGTAATGTAGACATTTATATCTGTGCAATATACAATTGCTACATATATCCATGTAGTATGTGATAACAAATTAACAAGGGACATGCAGTTTCACTGGGAGAAAAACAAAACCAGTTTGTGTGAATCTGAATGAAAATTGAAGAATCAATTATTAGTTGCATAGCTTAGATATTTTATGATTTATAGTCTAAAAGCATTTTATCTGTAGTAAAATTCATAAAAGCCACTGAAACAAAACAAAGCATTTCAGTAGAAATATAATTCTACTATAAAATCTAGTACATTCGCCCCAATTTTAAGCCACAAGACTGCAAAGTAACTTATATCTGCTTAGAATAAGCAGCAAACTAACTTCAGGACACTGGTCTTTCTCTTAGGAACAATTGTTTGTTTATTTGTTTTTCTAAAATCCATATTAGATAAACCTAATGAGACAGTCAGTGGATAAATGATTTCTCGGGTGCTTGGCAGGGGAGTTTGGAGGAAAGTGTGACCTAATAACAAGGAGTATGTGAAAGAAGAAATTGTGCTAAAATTGATTGTGGTGATGATTGTACGACTCTTCTTAATATGCATGAACCATCTAATTTTATAATATTTGAATGAAATGGCGATCAAATTGTAATAAAATAACAATGAATAGACGGACACTATGTAATAACAAGTTCCTTAAGAAACAGTAGATACTGTTTTCATACTTGAGAATGGCAAAGTTGAGCTCCTTTTATTTGCTTGCTTATTTACTTATAATTGATAAATAATTTTATTGGAGGCAATTACATATAAAAATCCACATATTCATTTTGTCAAGTGAGCATGTACAAATGTTGGTATCAACAATGTCAAAACATTTTCTTTCTTCTTGAGTACTTTGATATCAGCTCCCCTTTATTTCCTCTCTCCCCCATCACCCTAGCTCCTCTACCTTGTCCCTGAATCCTTTATACATATTGCATATATTTTTATTCTTATTTACAGATACCTTACACTGCCCATTTGACCCCTTCAGCTCCTATCTTGGTATTTGTTCCCTTTGAGGGGGATTATTCCACCATCTTGCTATCTGTCCCCCCCTTCCTGTACTTTCTTCCCCTCCCCTCCCCTAACCTCCTTGAATCATTGCTCCTGCTATTGTTCTAAGGGGGGTTTGTCTATCCTGAAATCTGTATATAGAAAGCTCTTGTCTGGATTCACAAGGCAGGACTGAGATTATCATACTCGGTGGTGCCTTTGTTTTGTCTCATTGCTGATCCATTATATTCATTTCTTGATTTGTCCAACTGAAGGAGGTTCAGACCAGAATCACTGCCTGCTGTGTGTCCCCAGTATTGTCCTCTAACCTGGTAAGCTCCATGAGGAGACATCAGCTCTATAGTCTTCTCTGTGGCTCAGTTGCTCTCTGCAGGGCCACCGTCTTCAGGACTTGGTGTACAAATATGGGATCTGGGCCCCCACTCTCTCTTTTTTCTTCTTGGTTTGCTAGCCTGTGGATTGGACAAGCTGAGGCCTTTCCCCAACCGGTAGGTTTAGTCATTTTTGTCCTCTGTAACACACACTTCTTGTGAGGGGTTCTGACTTTGATTTGAGGTCAGCCCAGTAGCCCACTCTGCTCTTGAATTGTTTCCTATGGTTAAGTTACCCTCAAGGTTTGACATGCTGTGGTGGGGTCTGCACTCACACTTCCATTTCTGTGACAACATAAACAGCACTCTCCCCCTGGAAGAGTTAGTGCCCTGCGCCCCTGTTGTTATTGTCTCACTCTCTACCTCTCCCCCTTTGACCTCATAACCCCGTGTACCCTTCTTTGTGTTGGAATGACATGTACATCCCTGGGTTTGGCCTGGCCCCCACTCCACTGTCTGTACGTCCACCATAAAGTCTGTGTAATTGTATAGTTTTGCTTCCTGGTTCTTGCCTCTATTTTACTTTTACCATCCTATTGCACAACTGTTACCCTCATCCCTCATTTGCCTCTCAGTAATTCTTCTCAGCTAGAGTATGGTTGTCCAACACTACCAGGAGCTCGCCATCTGTCTCGCCATCAATTTGAGATTGCTAGCTGTTCCCCTGTCCATGATGCTATTTGCTGAGCTCCTTTTAAATCCATGCAGTGCCCTGTTCTTTCCTTCTAATAATTGTATAGCTTACCGTCCTGTTCTGCTTAATTATTTTGAGTGTTGAGAATTTCTCAGGTTTCTGAAAAACACTGGTGCAAGACCTGGAAAGTTTTTCTAATGCTGAACAAGGTATTGTGGCCACTTCCAATTTTTTTCTTAGAACTCCTACACCTGATATCCTTATCATTGCAGTTTTATATTTAGAAGTCTCCCTACTTTTCATGAATCAGATCAACCTTTCTTCCCCCTTTTTTAACGTTGCATTCATATCTTAGGCTGGATTCTCCAGAGAAGAAAAAACAGTGTTGCTTTTATGCGTAGATGTATAGAAAGATATATATGTACATCAAGAAAGGGTTCAAACAGTTGTTGAAGTAGTTTAGTTCATGTCCATGGGTCAGATGTAACCTGAAGGCCTCCCCTTCCTTTTGTAGTTGCAGGAGCTGACAAAGCAGGAAGGCCATAACTTGGTGGATACCAAGCTGAATGAATCCAAGGTCAGTTCCTGAGATGGGCAGATGATATAACAAGAGACTGGCAAACCAGATGCAGGCATCAAATCCAATAGTAGAAGTCAACTAGATTCCACACATTGTTAGCTTTTGCTGCATGGGCCACACCATGAATGAAGGCTCTCTCAACCATATCAAGGATATGCCCAGATGAAGGAGGTCTTTTCTCTCCACATCTGATTGATTTCTTCATACAAGATCCCATCATAGTGTTGAGCATGCTGTTAAGTCAGATCATGGGAGAGTTGTGGCCCACACAAGTTAATATAAAACCTAGCTATCACAATTCCTCCAGTGTTATTTTAAGTTCCTAGCATTGGGCAATGTAGATACTGACTAAAATGATTAAGACAAAGTTCTCTTTTCATAGAGTATATATTCTGCTTAGAGACAATCAACTTAAAAATGAACATGGAAGATAGTTTTATGCAATATTAAATTCCACAAGATTAAAACTGGGTAATTTGATAGCAATGGGCTCAAGTGAGATAGTTTCATGGATGGTTCAGAAGACCTCTTAGAGAGCTCGATAATTTGGCAAATGAGGAGTCAGTCATAGACAGATCAAGTAATAATATATGAGAAGTTGGATCAGCTCATGCAAGGCCTTATGTGGGAATGAAGCACATTGGAGGGCCAGATAAAGACAATGACGCTAGATATACCAGAGCAAACTGACCACTGGATGACTTGATAAAGAATAGTAGAAATCAAACCTTTTTGTTACTTCTAGACCATTGCAAGATTACTGCACTTCACTCAAAGGTCAATGGGAAAGCATTGGAAGGTTTTAGACAAATGTGGGACTAACCTTAATATTTTAGAAGATCATTTTGACTTCTCTGTGAGAAATGGATGATAGGTGTGCTGCTGGGGCAGATGGGTAAATAAATGTGAGCTAAGTTAGAATGTTGGTCTCAGAAGACTAAGATTCAAATGGTGACAGCATGATCAAAGTTAGCAAGAATGGCAAAGAAAAATGGAGCTGTTTGTGATATATTTTAGAAGGATAATTCTGAAGATGGACAGATGGTTAAGGATAATAGTGCTTAGCAAGTGAAGAATCAAGACAAAATATTTGTAGAGATAAATTCTGAAGAAGAAACAGGTTTTTTATTTCTGGTTTGGATAAATCAGGCCCATAATGGAGTTTCATTGCTGGTGTTCAACATTCATTTTGCTAGGGCCCAGCTAGTTTCTATTCTGAGTATACTGAGTATTCTATTCTGAGTATACTTCGAGATTTCTTGAATATGTTGGTCCCCTAATAGTGAATTTTATTCTTTCCAAGGACAAGTTCATCAAGAACCTAATCGAGCTGATCCTTCAATGCTCCTCTTCTGGGTGACTCCTTAATAAGAGGCTTCTAAGAGAAGTGCTAACATGTTTACAAAGTTATGTGCCTTTGTAAAATTTATAAACACAAGAGAGAGTTTAATCACATAGTTGAAGATTTTTCTTACACCTTCTTTCAAGTTTTCCATCAGTGTATCGGTCTCAGCATGTCTGTGATATACAGGAACTAGAAAAGCTAAACTTGAGGGGAGGATGTATTTAGTTTGAGTTTGCTAGGAAGCAGTGACTTGTGGTAACTTCCCTGAACAGTTTAGTGTAAGGATAACTCCTAAAAACAATGCTATTCCTTGTAATATACTATGAAAGTTCAGCACCAGAAGGCACATTGCCATGTGTAAGTGTTTTATCAGCACCTGGTACTGTGTAATGGGGATGGCAGAGAAACAATATGTGTGTGTTAGTCCGGGTAGACTAGAGAAACAAATTCATAAACAGGCATATGTATATAAGGGAGAGGTTTATATACAAGAGGAGTGGAACATTGAGAAAGCATCCCAACCCAATCTAGTCCAAGCCCACAGGTCTAATATGATCCCATATATTCGATACCAATCGATAAGTCCTCTACAGACTCATGAACCACAGGAAATGACGCCAGGACAGTCACAGGCCAGTGAATGTTGAGTCTTGGGTATCCATGGTGGTAGAGGCATCTCAGCACATGGCAGCACTGTGACTTTTCTGGCTTCAGAGGTCTGGTTCCATCAGGGTGAGCCCATATGGCTTCTCCTCTGGCTCTTTCCATTTTCAGGACTCAGGGTCTATCAGCATGCTGCCATGTTGTCTTCTAAGTAGAGAGTCAAAAGTCTCTCAACTCCAATTGGGAAATATCAAGAGATTTCCCAGAATTCTTAGGAAAAAGTCATGATCCCACTGAGGTCTCATTGGTTATTCCAGATTGACAGCTAGACTCCACCCTTACACTCTTAATCATGAAATTGACACAAATACACATGACTGCCACAACGTGGAATGTAGCAAAATGGAGATCAATTTTCTATAGACAATCTCTGAGGCGTTACAAGGTTCTTTTGCCTTTTTTTCTCCATCAGAGCTTCAATAAAAGAGATGCTTTCTCCTATCAGAAATATATTTACTTATGTAACCTATACACATAGAAATACACCATACAACCAAGGTTTATTTTTTGAAAGGAATTAACACAATTGACTTTATCAAGCTGTCTTTGCTTGAGAGCCCCAAATATGTAGCAGTATCCCAAACAAAGAGGACATCTGAGTGTGGAGCCAGTTGTTTTATGCATTCAAGTTGCCATCAGAGAGATGAAAATTTGACCAGCTATGTCAGAGCAAAGACTGAATAATCTTGACCATTTCTCTATAGAGATGATGGATATTATAAAATCACGGTCTATGAAGAATCCATCAAAGAATATATCATCAGAAGATGTGGAAGAATGAATGTTAGAGGCCCATCAGGCCATTAATAGGACTATGTATTTTTTTAATTTTGTGATGTTTATAAACTTTTTTGGCCTTTGAAGCTTGTGGTTGTGTCTTTTTTTCTTCTTTCTAAATATGTCATCTCGAATCCCTGGGTGTACAAATAGTGGAGCACTAGACTGCTATCCAAAGAGTTGGCTGTTCAGACCCACCCAGGGGTACCAGGAGACTAAGGTCCAACAATCCGTCTTTCAATGGAAGATAGACTTGAGAATCCTATACAAGGTGGGCATTATCATGAATCAAAATTGGCTTGATGGCAACTCATAATCATAACTACCCAAAAGTGTTCACTCTCAATTTTAATGGCACATCTCTATCTGTATATTTTTTTCATTAGAACCCCATGACATACACATTGAACTGATTTCCACCAGGTCAGTAGTTTGAAACCATCGGCTACTCATTGGAAAAAGATGTGGCTTTCGACTCTTGAAAACATTGACACTCTGTTTGATAATGTTGCTATGAATTAGAAATGACTCAATGGCAGTGCTCTAAATGTCAAGTTACATAAAACCTTGATCTGCCCCACTTCCATTTGAAGGCAGAGAAAGAAGTTGATGGAATTCGAGAACATCATTTCTTTCTGAAAACTTCTAATATTAGGAACTGTATTTGTCCATCACTTTATTATGACTGTGGTAGAATGCTAAAAACTTGCAATCTACTTCTCATTTGCAGATTTTCTCAGCTCTCTTATGACACTCACATGGTCAGATTTATTAATAATATTGCCAGAAAATTATTAATAACCATATTAACATATTTAAATTTCCTTATTTAGAATATGGTCCATCTAATGTTGGACAGGTGATTGCATATTGTGGTACATATGTGTGTTTCTTTTAGCAAAGATATTTTAAAGCAACCTCTGTTTTGAGTTCATCAAAACCATATTGCATGCTTGATAACTCATAAGTACAAAATGATATTTGTCTTTACAACTCAGCCCTAAAACTGTGCTAATATTCTTTGGAGTGGGTGGCTATCCATATTTCTGCTTCTGATGGACGAGGAAAGCATAGTAACATCTCAGCAAAAATGCAAAAGCTAAAGTAGATGCTATTCTGCCTTATCTTTTATCAATCAAATTAGCAAATTAATATTGTCAAACCCTTATTACCAGCAATGCTGAATGAATCTAATTTAAATTTAAGACCCTTTTATATAGTTCGTGTAAAGAATGATAGATATTATAATTACTCTATTCAGAGACTATTCAGTTTAAATTTCCAAATGTAAGTTAATTTCTTAAGTAATATGAAGACAATATATTCTTCAAATAATTTATCATATAAAATAATACCATCTGTACCACATGCTTGCGCACTTATGAACAGATAATACTCTCAGATTTGTTGTACACTTAAAACCGGCGTCCATGGCCATGTATGTAAAGTTCTTGAAGGATGCAATTTTTTGAGCAAGGTCTTCGATGATAAATCAAGTTTTTCCAAAGAAGTTGACTTCATAGCTTAAATGACTTAGCACGCATGAATGCATTTTATCAATTTTAAAGTATTGACCACGTTACCTGGGAGTTAATTTTGAAAAGAAATGCCAAAAAGCAATGCAGGGTAATATCTAAGTCAATTTTGGCCTTTCTATACCTTGATCCAGGATTAAGACATATGATTCTAGTGGTGTATATTTAACTACTAATTATTTGAATATAAAAGGTCTGGTTTGAGTCACCAATGTTCACGCATAACTGATGTCAAGCAATCAATTATGTCACTGAATATGGAGTTGGGAAAACACATATAACAGTAACAGCACAGTTTGATATAGTATAGTCACTCCACAGATAGAATATACTAATCTCCAAAAACTCTTAGAAAACTTTAGGGAGTATATGTGTCATATGTGTTAAATGCAAATGATCTAGGGGACACACATAGGAACCTACTCTTTCTGTCAATTTACTGTATGGTGGTGATGGTGTGCTGCTGGAAGTAATGTCACCAGTATTTTCAATGCCAGCTCAGTCAACCATGGTGGCCAAGTTTCAGGAGGGCTTGCATTCCATGACTGGGGTAATGTTCCTCTGAAAATCAGGCAATGGAAATCCTATGGATTCCAACAGAATACCATCTGACTTGCTTGCTTCATACACTTCTTCGGAAGGATCAATGACTGATGTCGTGTTTGATGTGGAAGGTGCCAACTGGATTAATACAAGGATAAACTCCCGCAAGCTAGTGATTTTGAGGATCAGTTCCACATAAAGTCATCCTGAGTAGGAGTTGATTCAATAGCAGGTAATAGTAATAATAAAAATAAGAGTAAAATGTAGAATTTGGAAAGATGAGTTTGGGGTATTTATTACTGTTCTTTTTTATTTATTTCATTGTACCCAACCCGTTCCTGTTGAGACTATTCCAACTCATAATACTTCTGTAGAAGAGAAGAGAACTAATTACCCAGAGGGCTTCCAAGGCTGCTAATCTTTATAAAAACAGACTGTCACATCTTTCTCCCACACAGTGGCTGGTGGATTCCAACACATAATCTTTAATTACAGGGATAGAGTATTTAATATTTTTGAATAGTCAGGTTTAGCAATCAGCTTGCAAAGTTGCTGAAAATTTAACAATTGGCTCTGTGAGACTGTAGCAACCAATGCCAACACATGAGAGCTTTAGGCCCCATTATGGATTAAGTTTTCTCCTAAGTCCAAGAAAGCTATTAGAATGCGTTAAGGAGGCATGCTATTTTTATTCTGTTCAGTAAGCTCCCTAGAAAGGGATGAGAGGAAATGCAAAGGAGTTAGCTGATGCCTGGTGCAGGGGCTCCAGGGCAATCTGATGTCTGACAGCACTTAGGTATCAGAGGGTATAAAGTCATTTGGCTCTCACCTCAGTCAAAAAACACTTTGGGCTATTGTAAGGAAAACTTAAGACAAATACAAAACAAAATGAAAATGCAAAAGAGTGTGAGAATGGAATTAGTGGACAGCATAGATTGTGTGTCCTCTCGGTCACAACTTCTCTCAGCTGTACAGATTCATCCCTTTTCTTAGGGAGCATATCCCTTTCTTATTATTATTGACTCTCTTCCCCTTTCCCATGTCTCTCCTTTCTTCTCCCCTCTCTTTCTTTTTGAATGCATAGTCACTTTCCATCTCTCTCTCTCTATGGTCTTCAAGTAGTACATGTATATCTCTGCTAGGATCCTTTAACTGTAAAATGATGTACCTGACCTCTCCCGTTCTCCCCAAGGTGTTGAAATCTCATATATTACAAGGAGGAAAATTCCTTTATTCCTCTATGTTTATATGGTGCTTTGCAGTCACAAAAGATACCGACACACTTTTTCTCATGTGATCTCATACCAGGAGCAGTAGGCTCATCCATTCACTACAGACCCTTCCTCTGATTTATGCAGATTCAAAGACCAAGATCCAAAATTGGCAAAATATCTTACCCACAAAAGGCAACATGGTAATATTTTAAAGTGATTCTACAAATTCTGTGACAGCATTATGCATAACGTTGTTGAGAGACATTATAAATCATTATGCCAGAGGATAATGTACTCTACATTATAAATAACTATCATAAAGTTCAATCTGGAATTTGGAGACTCCCCAAAGGGGTGTGCTAGTCTTTGGAGACGTTCTGGGAAAATCATTTTCAAATGGTAAATTACCATGTCGCTGTCATTGTTGTTAGCTGTGGTCAAGTCACATCCGACTTACAGCAGCTCCTTGTGCAGCAGAGCCAAGCACTGCCCACCTGTGTCATTCTCCTGATCGTTGTTGCAGTTCAGGTTACGCAGACCTAGGCATTTCTGATCTGAAAAGAACTGGTACTGACCAATTAGAATCACACGACCGTACAGTTTCCTATGCTAAGCATGACAAATTCAAGGGGAATGGGATCACAGTCATTGTGCAAAAAAGCATTTGAGGATTTACCTTAAAGTGTATTGCTATCTGTAATAAGGTAAAGGCTCTCCTCATATAAGGAAATCCAGCTAATACACCTATTATTCAAATTTATGTATCAACCATGAAAGCTCTTGCTGAAAATACAATGCAAGGACTTTACCAGCATTTTCAGGGTGAGGTTGATCAAACATGTCATCAGAATGCACTGGTAATTATTGGTGAAAGCTGGAAATAAAGATAAAACAAGAGTGGCAAAATACAGCCTTAGTGCTAAAAAGGAAGGTAGCATGATAGAATTTTCAAGATACCTTTTTCAACAATATAAACAGTGACTAACCATTTAAACAGTAACTAATTGTGTGGGCTTGACCAGATAGAATGTACCTTTGGGGAAGGATTAGTGAGATGGAAACATCATCTTCAAAAGTTCCAAATCTATGTAAAGGATATTTTCAGAAACCAGAGCATCACATTTTGATGTCTTTGTTCTATAAAGTGTATATGATTTTATAGCAGTATGTTTTAATTTATTCTTGCACAGTCTTTCCTAAAATTGATATACTTTAGGATATACCTCTCAAACAAGTCTCCTTTCCAATATCAAATTTTTTGAGCACATGACATTCACTCCTCAGTTCCTGGGTTATTCAGGATTCAGTGGTAAATGTTTCCCCCTCTAGGCAGGAGATCAGGGTTTGATGGAAATGAACTTCATGCAGAATCATGAAGACATGCATGTTGCCACGATGCTGAAGAGGGTTTGCAGCAACTTCCAAGTGAAGGTAGCCTTGGAAGCTAGTTCTGGTGAATTTCTCCTGAAAAGCCAACCTGGGGAAAAAACCATGAAGCCCAAATTGAGATTCTCTTGTTCACAGAGTCAGCAGAAGGTGGCGGGTGTCTCAGCAGCCAACAACAATATTTTCTAATGGTCTGAAGGCATACTCTCCTTGAGTAGAAAAAAAATCCCTGTGGGTCAGCTATTTGGACAATTTGGAATATTATTGGAGATATTGAGAAAGTAAATGACTTAAATTACTGGTAATAAATTATTTTGCAAGTTCAATACTTTTCAGTTATTTTTAGCAGAATTTTCCCCAAATCTTGATTGAGTTATGGGCTTACATATCATTTTTTAAATCCTTAATGATATATTACTAAAGCATAGTACTTGGAATGTATTCAAAAATTGCATATCAGTAATAAAACAGAACTCAGTGACTTTTCAGCTATATTTCTTGTGGACAACAGGTGCTAGCACCTACATTTATGAAAATAAAACAAAAATATAACTGATGCTGAATTTTTATTCAAGCTAAAGACAAGGAATATTCACCTATAGATACAAGGTTCACATATTTTGTTTTTGTTAAAACAAAAAATTTCTATATTTTCCTCAGTGTTAACATTTTACAAAATGTGTTACATGCCTTACATTCTAATTATAATACTAATTAGACTGAAATAGTTTTAAAGTAGAGTCTTATAGTTGCAGAAATGTTATGAAAAATTGAATTTAAATGGTCAAAACTTTTTTCCTGAGACTTATGATAGGATAATTAATAATAGATGTCCAAGCATAAACTATACTTTATTAAGATAATTTTTATGGTAAGTGTAATGAAAATATACATTCATGGAGGAAATCTTGGCATGCGTGTTTCCTTAAAAGAGTATATTCAGGGGGCTGAGCCCCGGTGGCGTAGTGGTTGAGTGTGCAACTGCAGCCCACTGGGTTGGTGGGTCAAATCCAGCAGCAGCTCTCCAGGAGCAAACCTGGACCTCCTACTCCCACCAGAGGGCAGTGATGCCCACAAAACGTATATTCATGTAACTATTCTTTCTCTTTTTTTTGTTTGTTTTTTGTTTTGTTTTATTTTGGCATCACTGCCCTCTGGTGGGAGTAGGAGGCCCAGTCTTGCTCCTGGAGAGCTCCTGCTGGATTTGAGCCACCAACCCAGTGGGCCACAGTCCCGCACACAACCGCTACAGCACCAGGGCTCAGCCCTCTCTTTGTCCTTATCTATTAACTTATTTTGAATTGAGTGACAGGTTTACACTTCAAACCATCAACTCTGAATTCAACAATTCAAATGACTCATGAACCCCTTCTCCTTGGTATCCTCCCCACTCTTCTGCATTCTCTTCTCTCTCTTGTGGTCCTCCATCCTTTCTTCCACTCAAGTCAAAACCTGTAACCCTTCTAGTCAGATGCTTTATCTTCCCATCTTTGCCCTCCCCACCGGTAGCCGGCAAATCTGTTCCTTTTGATATGCAAGTCCTTATCTTGGTTTTTCTTTTTATAGTCGTGATCTCAGGCAACATTTATCTTTTGTTTAGTAACTAACTTCACTCAGTATAGTGATCTCCAGTTCCTTCCATATAATAAGGTGCTTCCTGGTTTCATGATTTTTGTTTAATGATGCATAATATTCTGTCATGTGCATGTGCCAAAGTTTCTTTATCTATTCTTCTACTGATGGACATTTGCTCTTTACACCTTTTTGCTATTGTAGACAGCTGTGTCTCTTACTTCTTTAGGGTACTGATATCCATCAGAAGTGGAGGTATTACTGGAACATGAAGAAATTCTCTCCCCACTTGTTTAAGATTGAACCACATCAATATCCACAATGTCTGCACATATATACAGACACATTAGAAACATATGAAGGTTCTAATCCCTCCACACCTTCTTCAGCATTTGTTGTTCCCATTTAAAAAAAAATTGGACTGTCATTTTTGGTATGAATTAATATTTCATTGTTGCTTTGATTTGCTCTCCCAGATAGCTACTGATCATGAGCATTGTTTCAGATAATTTTTAGCCATTAGGATATTTTTGGTAACAATCTGTTCATACACTTGGCTCAAATTTTTAAAAAAAATTTTAAGCATCACGGCCTTATGGTGGTCGTGGGAAGTACGCAGCCTTGCTGCTGCTGGATTTGAACCACCAAGCCCATGGACCACAGTCAATTTAGACTTGAGGTATGAATTTTTTTTCTCATTGAGGTGTGGCTGTTTTCTGTAGATTTTAAAGATTAGTCCCTTGTTCATTGTGTTACTCCAAAAGATATTTTTCCCAATCCATGGGTTCTGTCTTCTATTTTGATGACGTATGTCCATGTACATAAGTGTTCTATTTTTAGTATGGATCAGTCATCTATTTTGTCTTCTACTGTGTGTGCTTGCTCCTTTTTGTTGGGTAGTAGGCTTATTCTCTGCAGTAGGGCTCTTAATGTATGTCCCTCTGTTTTCAGTGATGAACTTTATAACACAGGTTTTTACATTAAGGTCTTTGATTCATCTTTAATTTGATATTGTACTTGGGTTCAGTCATAGGTTCTGTTTTAATCTAAGGCAGATGAAGATCCAATTTTGCCATCAGCATCTGTTGAAAAGATTTCATATCTAATGTTTTGGGGGAGCTTTATTGGCCCTTGGGCAAAGATCAGTGATGTGTATATAGATGAATTTATTTCAGGGTTCTCTATTTTGTTCCAAAGGTCTATGGACACTGCCACTGCACCATTCCCAAGCTGTTTTGACTACTGTGTGATAGGTTTTGAGAACGGGAAGTGAGAGTCCTCCCAATTTGTCCTTCTTATAAGAAGCTTGTTTATATGGAGTTTCTTCTCTGACAATAAAGGGTTAATAATTATTTTTTCCACCTATTTAAAGAATGAAGTTGAGATCTGGATCAGAATTTTGTTGCATGTATAGATTGCTTTAAGTAATATTGGTAGTTTCATAATGTTAAGCCATCCTGCCTATGAATATGGAATATTTTTTGATGTATGTTGGTCTTTTATGATAGTGTCATGTAGTTTTCTTTGTGTGAGTCTTTTGTTTTTCTGATTATGTATATTCCTAAGTATTTCACATTTTGTATAATATTGCAAAAGATGACTATCAATTCACAATATGAGATGTTGTTATGTTTGCTTACTTTTTTTTGTTTGGGGGGCATCACTGCCCTCTGGTGGTGGGAGTAGGAGACCCAGCCTTGCTGCTGGATTTGAACCTCCAACCCAGTGGGCCGCAGTCCTACGCACAACCACTAGGCCACTGGGGCTCAGCCCTAGATGTTGTTATAGAACAGATTTAAGAATCACTAGTAATTATATTTTAGTCCCCTATACATATAACTTGCTATAAATTAGATGACTTACAAATAAGTAGACATGCCAAAAATTTCAGTTATCTTAAAAACATATGAAGTGGGGCATAGCCATTTAGGGCACACATGAGAATAAGTGAAAAAATCTCTGCTTCCCGCTGTAAGACATCATTAGATTCAACACCATCCATTCCTTCAACGTTATCTCACCAGCACCAATAACTTTCTTTCTGCATCTCTAGTTCTCCTCCCCCCCCCAAAAAAAATCCTAACCCAAAACCCATGCCCTCTTATTTTTAACTGCTTCAGGAGAGTTACTCTGACAGAGTCAAGTAGAAAAGATGCATGTAGCCCTGCCTCTGCAGCGTAGAGAACAAAGCTTATGCTCTGCTAACTGGGCTCACTTCTTCATCACAAGCAGCCCCACGTACAAGATTCTCAATATCCTGCCTCAGTAAAGTCACAAGCCACCATGGAGCATGGTCCATCAAGGGCACCTGCACAATTTTAACAGACAGAGCATTAAATTTGTAAATACTGTTGGTCTGTGAAATTCCCTACGGACAGATGAAGAAAGTGATACTCAGAATGGTGACAAATTAATGTGCCCAAATGTACACTGTTAGTAAAAGGGACGTCCCTTACTCAGATCTATTAATTCTGAACTTACCTTAAATATATACAAGTGTATATGTATATATATAAGTATATGCTGGTACATATACATATAAAAATATCAGAAAATGTTAATGCCACTTCTTTTCACCCACCTCTCCCTCTCCCATGTCCCTCCAGAGCCTTGGGTCCGATTGTTCTCTCCTCCAGATTGTTTATACAACCTAAAGATGAAACATTCAACTTTCTTCTAGTTCTTAATGCTTCCTCCCCACCACCGCCTCCCCCACCCCCACTGTCAGGACCCCAATTCTACCTTACAGATCTGGCTAGACCAAAGGATGTACAGTGATACTGATAGGAACTGGAAGCACAGGGAATCCAGGCCAGATGGTCCCTTCTGGACCAGTAGTGAGAGGTAGAAATACCTGGAGAGTGGAAGGAAGTTGGGGTAAAAAGGGGGACATAATTACAAGAATCTACATATAGCCCCCTCTCTGAGGGGGGACAGACAATGTAAAGTGAATAAATGAAGACATCAGACAATGTAAAACATGACAAAATAATAATAATAATTTTTAAATTATCAAGGGTTCATGAGGGATGGAAACATGGTGATGGAGGGGGAAATGAGAAGCGAATATGTAGGGCTCAAGTAGGAAACAAATACTTGGTGAATGATGAAGGCAATGAATGTACAAATGTGCTTGACAGAATGGATGAATGAATAGTGTGATGAGTTTTATGAGCCCCCAATAAAATGGTTTATAAAAATTGCAGAAAATGGAAGTAAAAGATAATGGAATCAACATTTTCATGACTTTTAGAAGGCCCTTCATATCTGGGTCTATGAATGTGTGCACGTGTGTGTACTGGAGTCCTGGTGATGTGATGAATTATGTGTGGGTCTACTATTCATGAGGCCAGCAGTTCAAACCCAAGACCTAGTCCACAGGAGAAAGTTGTGATTCTGACTTCTGTAAAGACTTCTGTCCCTGAAAATTCATAGAGGCAATTAGTTCTATTTTGGTCAATGGATTGCTATAAGTCAGAATATCTATGGTAATGAGTCTACTTTTGCTTTAGATTGTTTTTTAAAGAGTGCATGATGCAGACCAAGACTCTGATTAGATTAGTGTAACCACTGAGCTTCAGCCATCCTTACCTATAGTCTGCCGGACCCTTCCAGGTAGACTCGCTTCTGTTGCAAGAAGAGATGGAAATCTGCAAGATATCATATTATGTGCTCTTTGCCAACACCAACTTTTGCTTCTGTCGGTCCTATGATGAAAAGAAAGGATAGAGGCAGAGACTAAGGAATTTCTTTTCATATGGGACTTTGTAAATATCAGTTCACCAAAAAGTTGACTAGGTTTTCAGAAAGCCAGATCTGAACCAGGGAAAAGAGGATCACTTCTCCCCCGCGCCCCCTCCCCCCCCCCCCCCCCCACCTATCTGACGCAGCATTGCTCCAGAGGACTGACTACTCTGGGGACATCAATAGAAGGCACTTTGGCCTGTGTGATTGTCATTGTAAGCATGGCAAGAGCAGCAGTGGCCTAAGTGGACTTATCCCCAAAGAAGTCCCTAAGTCCTAGAATAGAGGGAGTGGGCAAAGAGAAAAAATGGAACATCCAACATATAACTGTGTTTAACTAGCAGACTGACCCAGGGAACCATGCAAAAATAGTTCCAATTGTTTTCAAGAGGTTTTCCCTGAATTTCATGTTTCAAAATCAAGAATACTGAATTATTAATGCTGTTGTAATGATCCATTTGAATCTGTAGGTTTGCAAGACCTGTGAATTTTCAGATTGCATATGCATTTGTTTTGTGCACACACACCCACACCCACAAATGGGCAAGGATCCATAAGTCAAAAAAGGGCATATGTAAAAAGATATTTTGATATATTGTTAAGTCCTTCTCACACATTGTAACTTTTACCTGATTCTTAGCAGCCAGATGCTTATTTATTCAATGAATATTTATTGGGTACCTATTTTAAGGACCAGGAATAAAATGACGAGCAGTACAAAATTTTTCTGCTATTGTTGGCCTAATGTTAGAGTGGGAAAAACTGGCAATGAAAATGCAAGGCTAGACTTATGACATTGATGATAATGGCTTAGACTTCTTGATATGGACATCAGAAAGGTCTCTGAGGGAGATATCAGAACAGAAACTTTGAGTCACCATGTGAAGATCTGATTTTGCATTCAATCCACAAATTGACATTGGCTGAGGGGCTTTAAAAATACTGATACAAATGCCCTTGTGCATATATTTTAAATTAGGATATCTAATGATGGGGTTGAGATATTTATATTGTTTAATAGCTTCCCAGGTGAATAAAATGTGGACCACTTTATGCTTATTAAATCCAGTCCACCAATAAAATAGCAATTCTTCCAAAGAAACAGTGGGACCAGCCAAATAATAGAAAAGTTCATTTATCTGCGGGCCCATGTATGTTTGGCAAGAATTAGCAAGAAGAGGACGATGGAAAGGGGATGCAGGCAGAAAGATAAGTATTTCCTGGTCATGCAAGGCCATTTAAGTCATGGTAACAGTTTCACATTTTAAATGTACTAGGAAGACAGGTCACAATGTAAAATGAGGGAAATAGGGAAGAATCAGAAAATAGGGAAGAATCCCATGTAAATCTCCACAATGTAAAATACAATACTACACTACATCTTAAATCTCAGTGCTAAATTGATCATCTAACCAGTGGCAAATGGGTTATTTCCACCAACGGTTTGCATTAACAGATATATATATATATATATATATATATATATATATATATACATATACATACACACACACAGACACAGGGAAGGAGAAAGATGAGGCCTTCTACTTCTATCAAGAAATTCAGTTTCAGAAACCCATCAGGGGCAGTTCTATTCCACCATATACAGTCACTTTGAGTCAGAATTGAGTTCAGTTATTCTTAATCTAGTTCACTCTAAGTTCATTTAAAATCATAGCAAACCACATGTGTCAGAATTGAACACCAAAGAGTTTTTAATAGCCATTTGTTTTTTGTTTTTTCAGAAGTGGATGGTCAGCACTTTTTCATTGATCTCTAAAGCTTATTGCACTAACCATTTGCATTATTCAGGGAATGTTATTATAGCCATTATCTTTTAACTCCAGTTTTCCACAAACCCCTCTTTTGAAACCAGCTCAGATATAAACACATGGGCATAATGAATATAGATGCATATATATGAACAACTTGCTTTCAATCTCTCCTTGCCCCTGAAATACCAAAAAAATGGCTTCTGAGGTAATAGCTACTAAAAAACTTATTACTTGGCATACTGTAAACTTTTTAATTTTTTCCTCTCAGTGCCTGTCCTCTCCCTCCTGTGGTGCTGTGATAGTCTTATTAGCTTTTGCTGTTGGAAAGAGAAAAGGAAAGAACTATTTATCTTAAAGATGAAATACTTAGATAATTGAGGGCAAAACTACTAAAATATAGAGGGGACATTTATACCACTTTAAAGCACTTAAAAATATCATGCTAATGTACACATATGCTCATGTAGAAATAGTATGTTATGATTTTCTATTTTATTTTATGAGAGTTCTGGTCAAATGTCATGTGGCAAGAAGAACAGGCATTTATAATGCCCACTGTGTTGACCAGCATACAGCATATTAAAAGGGCTGAAAGAGTTTCACTCTCATTTGAAGGAATCATTGTGTTTTCTCTGGAAAGAATGCAAATAATTTCCTTCTGTCATAAGAAATGAAGTTGGCTGAGCCCCGGTGGCGTAGTGGTTGTGCACTGGACCGCGGCCCACTGGGACGGAGGTTCAATTCCAGCAGTGGGGCTGGGCCTCCTACTCCCATCACTGGAGAGCAGTGATGCCCCCCCCCCCCAAAAAAAAAGAAAGAAAAAGAAAAGAAATGAAGTTTCCAGTGCTATTTTCCTTTAGGATGGATTGCAACTCGATGTAAAAAAGATCAAGATCCTCAAAACTGAACCAATGGGTCGCACCATGCTGAATAGAGAACAGGCTGAAGTTGTTAAGGATTTTGCCTTGCTAGGATCCAAAATCAATAATCCATGTTAATAGAACCAGCAGTCAAATGAAAAGCTGCATTGCACTAGGTTAAATCTGCTGTAGAGACATCTTTAGAAAATGGAAAAAGAAGGATGTCTTGTGAAAAATAATGTATGAGCCCCCAGGAAAATGATTTTTTTAAAAATAAGATAAAATACAATAAAGAAGGATGCCATCTTGAAGACTATGGTGTGCCTGACCCAAGCCATGGTCTTTTCCATTGCCTCATATGCACGGGAAAGCTGAACATGAAGGAAGATGGAAGAAGAACTCATGTGGGTGAATGGTGCTGTGAGCAGAGAATATTGGAAGTATCTTGGAATGCATAAAGAATATGCATGGGGACTGAACCCCAGTGGCATAAGTGGTTGAGTGCGGGACTGCGGCCTGCAGGCTTGGCGGTTCAAATCCAGCGGCAGCTCTCAGGAGCAGTGCAGCATAGCTCCCACGAACACCAGAGGGCAGTGATGCCCCCCAAAAAACAAAACAAACAAACAAAAAAGAATAAGCACTTCTGTCTTGGAAGAAGTAGGACCAAAGTGCTCCTGAGAGGCAAGGATGGTAGGAATGTGTCTTACATACTTTGGGCATTTTATCAGGAGAGACCAGTCCCTGGAGAAGGATACCAGGCCTGGTCAAGTAGAGGGGTACTGAGAAACAGAAAGACTTCCAGGAGATGAAATAACCCAGCGACTGCACACTGGGCTCCAACATCAGGACAGTCATGAGGAAAGTGCAGGAACGGGTGATGTTTCCTCTTTTGTTTGTACAACGGCTCTCAGGGAGAACTGACTTCAAGGCATCGAACAGCAACAACAACAAAAACAGCAAGATTGCCATAGTGAATAGAAACAGACACTGCCCTCCAAATCTTGCAGTTACCAGTATGCATAGAACTGCTTTAAAATTTTTTACTTAGTACTGTAGGCTCATTCATTTAAGATGTATAGTTGACTAAAATGTTAAAAAGCAAAATGAACAATCAACTAAAACAAACAAATGTATTGAGGCAGCTCTGACTTTCAGCAACCCTGTGAGTTTCAGCAGAGAATTCTTCCCAGGGTTTTTAATGACTAGTATTTTTGAAACCAGTCTAATTTTAAAGAATATGCATGGTCAACAGTCCAGAATTCTATATTGGCTTTCTATCTCAAAGCTGTTCAGGTGTATGGATGGTCTTTATATAAATTCAGCAACATTGTCTTTAAAATATATCCACCATTGAAGCTTAGTTCATCTTAGTATACAGCATTTTTTACCACATATTCTTATCCTAGGTTCTACCCTGGTATTAACTGTACATGCTGCTCAGTTATGTATATGGTTAAGTCCAAAGACCAAGTAATTATGTGAAAATTGGCATTATGAAAAACTTCGTGGACCCAATGTTCCCCGCAATCCAGGTGTCCTATCTTTTTCTTTTCTGCTTTTTTTTTTTTGAAACTAGGATTTATCGGTATATAAAATTCCATTTCATTGATACAGGGGCACATCTTTGCAGCTTCTACTGTAGCAAGTATTGAGGATCCACCCACACCACCAAAATGAAAAAGAAGATTTGGGCGCTGAGCCCCAGTGGAGAAGTGGTTGTGCGTGGGACTGCGGCCCACTGGGATAGAGGTTCAATTCCAGCAGTGGGGCTGGGCCTCCTACTTCCACCACCGGAGAACAGTGATGCCCCCCACCCAAAAAAAAGAAGATTTGATTTTTAAAGCACAGCAATATCTAAATATGGTATTGGGGTTTAAGAGAGGGTGGTGCTCAGATGAATACAATCAGTGAAAGAAAAGAAGGAAAAGATAAAAGGAAGAGAAGGGAAGGGAGGAAGGAGGAAAAGAAGGAAGGAAGGAAGGAAGGAAGGAAGGAAGGAAGGAAGGAAGGAAGGAAAGGGAAATTATACATGTTGGTTAGTGATCACATTTCTCATCATTGAGCTTCATAGATAAGCCTAGGTCTGGCTAAGTCTAAATATCGAGACCCCTAAGGAGGTCTTAAGCATCCCCAAACTGAAGCTACAAGCAGAATGCAAAAAGATGAAAGAGAAAGCCCATTCTCCATTGAACAGCATCAACTTTCAAACAAGAGAGAGCAGCACACCAGCACTTCTGCACCAGAGATAGGTGCACTTATGTTTCTGGTCCCACATACAACTTTGTTCCATGCTGGTGGAGACTGTAGGGACACGGGCCAGGGAAGCCCAGGGCAAAGATCATTTCTGAGGTGGCCTATGGATTTTCCTCCCACCCTTCCATATTTCAGGTGGGCCAATCAACTTGTGCCATTCCAAACTTCTGGCAAAGCTGGCTGGGAGAGGACTTGCAGTTGGTACCCACCCAACTCAAGCCCTGTGGAGTTCTTGTTCTCCACAGAAATGCCCACGCACCTCAAATGTACCTCTTCCCTCAAGTGAACAATAGGTGTGTCGTGGGGTCTACAGCCCATTGATTGTCTGCACCACTGTGCTATCTTTACATGTGCTTTTCACATGGAACTTCTTAGGATTGGCAAAGCAGCTGCCAAACTGGGGCCCCAAAGGGATTCAGAGAAGACACAAAGGCATACACAGAGGCTAATGAACTTGAAACCCCTGAATCAGCCTCTTTTCTTCTTCTTCTCCTTTCACTTCTCTCTTTCAACTGATTGTCCTACAAGACCGGGACGAGATATGGAATGGGAGGGATCAAAGACTTCAGGCCCAGGAGGAGACACCCTTACTCAACACATACGGGCTCTTACCAGGCTTTAAGGTGATTTAAGTAGATGTTTAACTATTGGCACAAGTGTAAAATGTTGAATCATGAGATAGTAGGTGAGGGGTGAGTGCACTCTATTATTTAGGAGTTATGCTCAAACACTTCAATTGCATAACCTTTGATCCTATTGTTTCTCCCTTCTTCCACATAATTGTATGATCAACATGTTCAAATTCTGTCCACCTTTCAAAATCCAACACAAGTAGCTTCTCCATGAAGCTGCTCAGATTCCATTGGTCAAAATCAGTATTGCTGTTTTTCCTAAACAGGAGCCCACTTGATCAGGTTTTCAGTTCAGATACATAGAGTCATAGCCTGGGACACCCACATGGGCAGTACTGAACAGAATGGACTTGAAGGCTGTGTGAGAGAGTTATACAAGCACCCTGGTGGGTTCCACATTGTGCTGCTAACACTAAGGTCTACGGTTCAAATCCACCAGTCACTTTGCAGGAGAAAGATGACACTGTCTACTCCAGTAAAGATTTAAAGTCTGAGAGACACAAAGGGGCAGTTCTACTCTGTATTTTAGGGTAATTTTGAGTCAAAGTAACTGGAGAGCTGTGGGCTATTCCTCTACTCCAGAAACACCTAATTGTATTGCAATTGTTTGTACAAATGTGTCTTGTGTTTCATATTACAAATTGAAGGAAGAGATGTAGCCTAGGGCAACCTCCCATCATATTTTTGACAGAATAAATTGATATGAAATATTGGAAGTCACCAAAGATTTACACTAAAGTCAGATTCTACATTCACAGTGAGTTTTCTCTTTATTCTCTTTCCTTTCATTAGCTTTCAAAAAGTAATATTTCACCTAACTCTTTTAACAAGTTTTTTTCATTTTGGTATATAACTCCAACTTTGAGTCTCCAACTCAGATTTTTGTAGTTTAATTACATGCATTCAACTTCATGCTTTGTTGAATTAAATATATATATGTGATATATATATAAAGATCATATATATACGATCTCCATTCAAGATTCTTGTGTCATTTGCTCTGACATAGCCTTTCAGAAGAAAGTGTTAAATTTGGCTGCTTTAAAATCCCAACGTTCTGAATTATTTTTCTTCATATCATGTTATAGAACCCTGAGGACACAGTGGGTTGCACACTGTCTGCAAAATGCAAGGTTACAAATTCAGAACAACCAGCAGTCCCTAGGGGGGAAATTTTAAGCTTTCTTCTGGGTAAAAATTAATAGCCTAAGAAGATGGACTTTGGGCTTCCACTCAAGTACTTCTTCAATGCAAGAACACCTTATTCTATTAAATTGGCATTTCTTGATACTCATCTTCACAACACAATAACTGAAAGCAAATGTGTACACAAGCAAATGTTGCAAAGAAAGCTGATGGTGCTTGACTACGAAAAGATATAGTGTCTTGGATCTTAAAGGCATGAATATAAACAAGTGGCCATCTAGTTCAGAAGCCACAAAGCTCACATAGAAGATGCACACTAGCCTGTGGGACCATGAGATACCAAAGGGATCAGCCATCAAATAACTCAAAATTATATTATTATAAATGAGGAGGAGTGCAGATTGAGGACCTAAGTTCCAAATGCAGGGGAAGTGACATCTCCTTACAGAATGGTCATGGGGAGGAGATGAGCAAGTCAGGGCACAGTATATCAACAATGAAATATGTGTCCTTCCTTTCGTTCTAAAATACTTCCTCCCTCCCATTATCATGATCTCAATTCTACCTTACAAATCCGGTGAGACTGGAGGATGTACACTGTTACAAATAGGACCAGGAAACATGTGGTGTCCAGTACAGATCATCCCTTTTCAGCCAGTGGTGAGAATGGTGATACTGGGAGGATGGAGGAAAGGTGGGGTAGAAAGGGGGAACTGATTCTAAAGGTCTATATATAACTTCCTCCTTGGGGTATGGACAATGGGGGAGTGGGCAAAGGGAGATATTGGGCAGCGTTTGACAAAACAAAATTATAATAGTTTATAAATTATTAAGGGCCCATGAGGGAGGGGGGAGCGGGAATGGGGGGAGGTAGAGGCAATATCAGGGGCTTACGTGGAAAGAAAATGTTTTGAGAAGATTATGGCAGCAAAGGTACGAATACGCTTTGCTTAGAATGAGTATGTGGATAGATTTTGCTAAGAGTTTCATGAGCCCCCAATAAAATGATTAAAAGACAAACAAACAATGGCCTCATAAACCCTGCAATGCTATTCTATTCTGCCCTATCTGGTTTCTGTGAATCAGAAGTGAGTTTGGATTTTTGTTGTTACTGTGCTGTTTATTTTCGTGATCCAAAACATGTGGGAGTAGCCAAGAGTTCACTAAAAAGAGTTACAATATCTTCATATAAACTATTCCTAAATAAATGATTTCAATTCAGTTAAGACAAAAGTTAGACTACAGGTAAGGATTACCAAATAATCGGTGTTCTTGAATTGCAGTGCTGACAAAGAATGCCAAATACACAGTAGGCTGCCAGAAGAATGTATAAATCTGCATTGAAGAGGTACAACCAGAATGGTACGGAGTCATAAGGATGAGAGCCTTTACCTAATGTACTTTGAGCATTTCAGGAGAGACAAGTCCCTGGAAAAGAAGCCCATGCTTGGTAGAGAGGAGGGTCATTGATGACATGGACTGACCCAGTGACTGCAACAAAAGTGAGGCTGGCACTGGATGATAGTTCTTTTATTCTGTTGTAGATGTGGTTGGTGACATGGACCTGATGCTATGCCACCTCACAACAAAAACACAATGCGTTAGTCTGCGTGGACGAGAGAAACAAATTCATAAACATGCATATGCATATAAGGGAAAGGTTTAAATAAAAGAGGAATGGAACATTGAGAAAGCATCCCAACCCAGTCCAGTCTAAGCCCACAAGTCTAATATGAACCCATATGGCCAAGATTAGTCTATAATGTCTTCACATTCACGAGGCACATGCAATGACATCAGGACAATTACAGGTCAGTGGGTGCAGAGTCTTGAGCATCCAATGGTGGTAGAAGCATCTCAGTGCTGGCAAGGGCCTCTCTGTGACGTCTCAAGCATCTCAGCACTGGCAGGAGTCTCCCTATGGCTCCTCCAGTTCCCAGGAATTAGGGTCTATCAGCATGCTGGAATCTATCCCAGGGAGTCACCTGGTGTCTTATCAGTAGAATGTCTCCAATGTCTCTTACCTCCAGGGGAGAAAAATCCGGCAGACCCCGGAATTCTCAGGAGAAAGCCATGCCCACACAGAGCTCTCACCGACTATCTCCAGATTGACAGACTAGACTCCACCCCTACGCACCCAATCTTGAAATTGATACCAAAGTACATGGTGGCCACACATAACAATTAAGATGACATTGCATGGAATCCACAAACTCTTTGTAGGAAAAGGAAGTGTTATCATGTGTGTCCCAATTCATAAGTTGCTCATCTTGCCTGGGAAGTCAATAATGAAAATACAAGGGGGATTTTTTAAAAAAAATCAAGATGACTTCATTACTATCCTGGGTCAAGAAACATTTGTAGTCAACATCTTGATAGTGTGACAGGAAGAATCCAACCATAAACCTTAAGGAGTTTCCCTTACCAATGTTGCTTAGAATGGTGTTGCCTGATTTGATGTCAGTGGCACATAATCCCATTTGTGGCCTTTTCAAGAACATCTACTCAAGGTATTTACAGCTCAGATATGCAGGCTGGGTCTGCTATTATATGCTCTATAGATTCTTTCCAAGCTTTTGCCTCCCATGTAAAAGTGTAAAAATAGATTTTTACTGCAGTCCCAGGGCATCTTTGGTGCCACAGCAGCTCAAGAAGAACCTTTTATTTTTAAAATAAAATTGCAAATGTCCTCAGACTGTCATGTACAGGAGACTCAGCTCTTATGCTATTTAAAAAATTTATGTGACCATAAATCTGTTCTATAGTCAGGGTAGTGTTTTATCATACAATGTAACCTTTTCCTTTCTCGCTTCTCTGATTTTTACCAAGCTATCAGTTTTGTTTATAAATTTCTTGGTATTTTTTTTAATTTGTGCATTATCCTTCCACTTGCACTGATTAATAACATTTTCACAAATAAAGAGAATAGAGGTTTTGTGCATTCTTGGTAATCATAGCTTGAACTGGAATTCATGAGCACAATAATTTACTAAAGAACACTGCTGCAAAATGCTTCTGTCTTTTAAGGTGTCCCATTCCTGTTATCTTTTCAGGGAATACATATATATTCTCAGCAACCCATCAGTCCAATTCTCTCTAAGATTTACTTTGCACTTGAAATAAAGTTTTTTAAAATAAGTTTCCACACATCTAGATTTCATAGCATATTTTTATAATCTCATAAGTAAATATTTTTAAAGGGAACTTTTAAGCTTTAGAATATTTGATTTGTCTGTCTTAGAACTATCAGGAACTTTTTCATCTGCCCTAGAACATATCTTCTCAAAGATTTTTTAAGTGCTTACAGTCATCTTTTCCGCTTAGCTGCCCTGGCAAAGAGTGACTAAAATTTAAGACATTTTTCTGAGCTAGGAAACACATGAACTAGGATGAGCTCATTTAATCACGCTCACAAAAGTTGCTCATCTATAACTATTGATATAAATGTGTCTTTTTGTGTGTATCTAGGTTAGAAGATGGAAGTGATCAAGCTTCTTGAATCTTAAGCTTCTGATGCCCGATTAGTTAACTCATTGTGTCTAAAATGGACATGCATTCTTTTATATTTGCTTCAAAGTATCTATTGATTCTGGGTAGACACAGGGCCCACACCACACAAGAAAAGCTAAAGGAAGTGGATATTCTCTTTCTTTAACCTTAAAAGCCAGAACATCCACATAACGAAGAGCCTCGTCCCAGGTGGTTCCTTTGGTCGGGGATCTAGGCTCTTTAAAGACAGAATCAAATATTTAGGAGATTTAGTCTACAGTTTAGGTTCTTGCCTTCCCCCAAATAAAAAGTTACTTCTTTGGGAGACACGAAAACGTTTTCTCAAATAGAATCTTACTGAGAAACTCCAAGGAAGAAGGAAAAATAAAACAACACACCTTTCTATTTAGCATCCCTGTCTGAATATTTTCTGACTTCCTTATTGTAAAACAGACTCTTAAGCATATTCTGATATAAAGATTTTGAAGAAAATTCCTTAAGCAGCTTGGAGGGGTGGTGCTGGCGCGTTGGTGGGTAGATAGGTTACTTCCAACAAGGGTAACAAAGGATTCTGGAAAACAGTTTCAAACTAGTTAAACAGACTCTGAGATGGCACTGGCCAAATCTTTGCTCCCATGAGCTGCCTTATTTAGAGATTATTTGTCCATGGATGACGATAAGAGTTTGCGCTTGACCATGAACCTCAAAGGTGTAAGTTCCACCGCATCTAACAGCACTACCAAAGCCTGGCATCAGCTTGCATAAAGATGCCATCCAAGAAGCACTGTGAGGTAGGTGCCATCTTGAAAGCACCAAGTTACCATGAGTTGGAAATGACTGAATGGCATGAAGTCTATTTGCTTTTGTTTGGTTCGGTTTGGGTTTAGAGAGTATTCATGGGACACACTACAGACTATAGAGAACTGTGGGAGAGACATTGCTGTACATGGCTGCACTAGCAAACTGATCCTCGAACAAATCCTAGAGGCAGGACCTTGACTAGGTCCTCGACTCAGTCCCCTCAAGTAGTTCTATTTTGTGCACTTAGTTCTTTGTCCTTTCCAACTTTCTTATGAACTACTCAAAATCTTTCCAGGGTATTTTTTCATTTAACTTAAATTGAAAATCCAGGACACTGTTTGGAGCTTCTTTTAGAGAAGTAGCAGCAGTCACTTTTTACTAATCACATATACGTCTCTTATCAGAAATCTGTAAGTGGTCAAAATGGTTAACACAAATAGAAAGAGTACTATTTCAAGCTCATTCGAAGGCATGTTGAAAGAAAGGCCTGGTGATTTGCTTCAGAAAAATCAGTCCTGGAAACCTCTTTGGACAGAAGTTCTATTTTTCATATAGGTGACACATTATTCAGTGTAAATGGAATGATACTGACCATTTTGAAACAATCATGTTATTTTCTATGCTGGTAGTGATACACTCAAGAAGATTGACTTTGAATGCATCGTTAATAATAGCATTTCAAGATCTAGCTAGCTTGAAGAACAATTCTATGTGGAAGAGGCTAACTCTACATGTCTACACAGAAGACCACTTATTACAATTGTTATTCAAATTTTCATGTCAGTCACTAAAGCAAGTGATGAATAAATTGCAGAATTTCAACATGCAATCAAGATGCACTAATAATTAATGGTCAATGGAATGCAAAAGTTGCAAAGGAGGAGCAAGGATTAATAGATGGAAAATGGGAGACAAGAAGCTGCAGATCACAGGAGAGAATTTTGTGAGATCATCTTTTTCGCGGCAAATAATTTTTCACACAACATAAATGGTGACTGTCCATGTCCATAGAATAAAAAAAAATCAAACTGGCTACAAATTGACTAGATGAAGGAGAGCACAATATGAGAAAAAAATGTGGCCAGGAGCCAAGTGTGAAATATACCCTTAATTGCTCATATGCAAGTTCAGGTTGAAGCTGAAGAAATCTAAACACTCCAGAGAGAAACTGTAACCTAGTATGGCTCTTTAATTTTAACCCTGACTGAAAACGAAACTTGTGCTAAAGGGATATGGACCAGTGGAATATAGCACTTGTCAATTTTACTACTGACTGTGGTACTTGTCTGCTCAACTCAAGGTCTTGTGTTTATAAAGTAAGTAAATTGTACATATTTCAGAAATGGCCTTTAAACTGCCTACTGAGTAATTTAAGGAATATGCATGTGTATGTACATGTATTAGGAATGAGCTATGTAATCTTGGAGCCAAAGATAAATTGGCATACTGCACATGTTTCATACAACTTTTGTTGCAGTAGTGTGTACAAAGGAATTGAATTATATAGCTCTGAGTAGGGGAAACCTTATACTTGAGTTGTGTAAAAAGTAAAAACAGTATGGTTAAAACAAAATGCAAATGACTTAGAAGTGAAAATTTTATTCACAAAAATAAATGACAAAACAGGAATCGATGTTGCATTTCCCCATTAATTTGTAGGCTCATAATTTGCTTTAATATTTAGAATGGGGCTGAGCCCCAGTGGCATAGTGGTTGTGCCTGGGACTGCAGGCTACTCCGATGGAGGTTCAATTCCAGCTCCACGGAACAAAGGCTGGGCGTCCTACTCCTACCACCTGAGGGCAGCTATGCCCCCCCCGCAAAAAATTTAGAATGACTTGTGGTTCAATCACATATGGTGAAAACATATTTGCAATAGGAGTTTTCACCTCTAATTCCTTCTGCTCACCACAGCCTCCTAGTTGTCTCTTGTTCTGATTTCCCCACTTCACTGGATTTATATGCAAGCTTCACCTTTATGGATGATTTTCTATCTCTGCTCCATGTCATCCCAAAGGCAAAACATGACCCTTTAAATTATTACTGTTTTATTTAGTTCTTGACATTAAAGTAGTTTGAAAAACAGATTTTCTAATCTGATTTTAACATTGAAAGTAATTTTATGATTGCATATATATGCACATGTATATTTTAATTGTGGTCTGTCTTAGGTAGGCTTTCTCTTAGCATGTAATCTAACTTATTATTACAATATTTATATAATACATATAATATATACATACATTAAAAATTAAATGTATTACTCATTCTTTCATAGTGTGTGTGCAATTTGGCTTTTGACCTTATATAGGGTATTTACAATCAAGAGGTAGATATTTTCAAAATTATAAGTATCTATCTTTTCCTTTCATTGGTTTTGAAAATCTTTCCTATTCAACCATCAATAAAATGCCAATTTTTTTCATTTTGAAAATAAAGATCTGCTCAGAAAAAGTGACTATGTTAAAAAGATATTTAAAAGAAAATAAACATCATCTTATTTTCTCAGTTCTCAGAGATAGTAAATGATCTTCCTAGGTGAAAACTTAGCACTTTTAACTGAAATTTGAATCATAGCTACCATATAACTTTATATGCATTATATTTCATATTATACTGAAAGAATTTCCTCTCAACAGAGTTACTTGCTGATAGCTTATGAACAAGGCTTAATTTTACAGAGTGTATTTTATTTCAGTTTTATTAGCTATTCTCAGCAGTGTATCTGAGTAATTTGGCTGCTAGTAGAGTTGTTCATCATGAAGAAGCATTCTATCAATAATCAACACTTCTAATTTGAACCATTAACTCTTATGGAATATGATTAGGTTCCAGTACAGTCATGCTTTATTCTTTCAATCCAATTGGCTCTTGAATATATATTAGAATGTTAAAAACTTATATTCTGAGTATTTTGTGGAGTAAAGAGAAATGATTCCTAAATCTTTCCACAAAACCTACAGTAAACTTGGAAGTATATCTCGATAATTCTTAAATCCTGCACCAAATATGTAAATAATATACCAATAATTTCTGAATAATCTAAATCATAAAACATTGATTAGCTACTCATTAAGCATTTAATAAACTCAGAGACAAAGTGTTTTCTGTCACATACAGTGAAACTGCACAGTATCAGTTTCATCTTACATATTCTTTCTAAACCACAGCAAACAGAAAAAAAGGCTGAATCATTAAAATACTCTATTACAGGTACAAAACAAGATGTGATAAGTTTTTGGTGCTAACCTGGCCAAAGGAATATGTGGGTGGAGATTAATCGGGTACTTTAGAAGAGGGCAAAGAGATAGATGGCCTTGCAAGGCACGCCCCGCAACCTGCACGCTGTCTGGTGATTGGACCAGTGTGCTTCTTCTTTAGCTCGTTCCGTCTTACTTATGTGCTACACTACCTGTAGGTTAAGCCAACCCACGGATCCTGTTTGAGGTTTCTTTGAGACCTGACCCTTCACCATGCTACTGGGTGCATCTGTCCCTCACGTCTACAGCTGCTGAATCCTTCTGCCTTGCATTGCTTTGAGTTTGAGGTCATATTCAAGCAAGCTTTGTTAAACGCCCTTTCTGTTGACTGTTTCAGACTGTTGCTGATTCTCCCTTCTGTCTGCTGCCTGTAGACAGACTCTGCCTGTTTTGCCTGAAGGAAGACTGCTGTCTGCTTTCTTGACCTTGGATAGAAGCATTGTCCCCGTCCCCTGTGAGTTGAAGGACTTTTGGTACATCAACTTTGCCACAAAAGTGAGTTGATTTGATCTCTCTTTATTGCAGTGTGGACTAATTAGCTGTTATAGTCTTTCTTACTATATAAATCCATCTTTATCATACATTTTGTTTCCCTAGAGAACCATGCCTAACACACACGTGAAAACAAATCTTAGTAAAATAAAATAAATATATCAAGAAATTCAACAAATACATTTTCCATTTAAGTGATTAACTTAGTAGACTTTGGTGGTAAGTGAACTGAGATGGAAATAGTAGCTAGGTCATCACAGTCGATATTGGGTGATTAGTAAAGGGTATGGAAGAAAGCAGGTAAGCATCACCCCTGTCCAAATTTTTAAAACTAGTTTTTCTTTCTCTTTTGGGAAGTTAAAAACTCTGCAAACGGTTGATAAAAACTTCCCTTTGCGTTCCACAGAGGTGAAGGTTGGGGGGTACTCACATAGTTGTGATTGGGGGCCAGCCACACAGACCTGCTTCATGCCTGTGTTGCACTAATGTCTTATACAAGGATCAAGTCTGGAGGAACTCGCATAAGAGGAGAGTGCTGAAGCTGCAGGTCAAGACATGGGGGCATGGCTTAGCAGGGGTAAATGAAGAGGGAAGGAGAGTTTCGAACACACCCTGGCCCATTGCTTTAGTCTGGATATATTGGAGAAACCAATCAACAAAAACTCATATGCATAAGAGAGGGTTTTATATAAAGGGTGAGTGTACATTAAAAAGCATCCCAAACCAGTGTTGTCCAAGCCTGTAAGTAAAACATTAGCATTTATGTCTGACACCGATCTACAAAGTCCTCCCCAATCTCATAAAACAATGATGCCAACTGTAGGAGGAAAGCCAAATCAGTGGGCGTGTAAGTATCTCAGCACTGGCAAGGGTCTGCACACAGTTGCTTCAGCACCCAGAGTTGCAATGGGGTAAATTCAGGTGGTTTTTTCTTGGGCATGTCTTGAGGGAAGTGAACCTTGCTAGCTGAAGCAGGGAACTGGCTAAGGCTGCTGCAGCCTAGGGCAACCACAGAAAACAAGAGACACTGGAAAATCGAGGCTCACTGAGCCATTTATTTCTCCGCCCTTCAATTAATCCCACACATGTTTATTGACCAGGTTGGCACAACAAACTTAACTATCTCATCCACCAAGCCCTGAGAACAGAGCACAGAGAGGATCACAAGAGGGCTGCACCACCAGACACCACCACAACAATGTCCTTCACAGACACATAGTACTGAGGGGGTTAGCACTGGGGACACAATGAGGGACATGTGCCCAATCTGATCCAATCTGATCTCACCACACTGGGATAAAACACTAAGGCCATAAATGGAGCAGTAAGTGGAACAAATAATCAAGTACCAGTAAGCATAATAAACATGTGCACCCAATAAGAAACATGAAAATCTGATCCATCAACTGCTCCAAAAGATGAAAATAGAATTCAGGCCTATTGTTCCTGCATGCATTTTATAGTGCCCTTCTTTATCTGTTGTTATGGTTTCTACCTGGAGATTAATTTTGACCAAGTTTAGTATTGCAGCCCTGCTCTTTTGAATTGCCACTTTCTTGATTATCCTTCTCCAGCCTTTGATTCTTAGCCTACTTTTGTCTGTAATTTGAGATGTGTCTCCTGTAGGCAGCAGATCGACAGGTTCTGTTTTCTAAGCCAGTCTGTTAATCTCTGCCTTTTAATGCTTGAATTCAGTCCATTGATATTTGGGGTCATTACATCCATCTGTGGGCTCTGTGATGTCATCTTATTCTTTTTGTGTTAGCTGTTCCTACCTGTCTTTCTTAGCAGTGTGTTGTGTGTGTGTTTCATTTTTGTCTTCCTTCCACCTTGGGGACTGTTTTCCCTTTGTTGCCCTCTGGATAGAGTGGTTCTATGTGGCAGTGTCTTATTTGTACTCAGTGTTGTTTTCTTCACACTGGGTCAGCAAGGATCTTTTGTAGGGCGGGATTTCTTTCAATATATTCTTTGAGTTTTTTCTTGCCTGAGAGATTCTCACATCTTCATCTATTTTGATAGATAATTTGGCTGGCTAGAGTATTTTGGGGTTTGTGTCATTTTTCCTCAATTTTTGGAATGCTACTCCACTCTCTCATCTTCTTCATAGTGTCCACTGATAGGTTTGAACATATTCTTAATTAGGTGCTTTATTTTTGTTTGTTTGCTTGCTTGTTTGTTCATTTTTTGTTTTTGTTTTTTGGGAGGGCATCACTGTCCTCTGGTGGTCGTGGAAGTTATCCAGCTACCCTGGAGAGCCACTGCTGGATTTGAACCACTAAGCCCATGTGCCGCAGTCCTGCACTCAACCACTACACCACTGGGGGCTCAGCCATTTGGGTGCTTTCATAGGTGATTTGTTGTTTTTCCCTAGCTTCTCTTATGATTTTCTCCTTTTCCTTAAAGTTACATAGTTTAGTTACTGTATGTCTTGTTGACTTCTTCTTGGGGTTCAGTCTCACTGGTGACTACAGGGAACTTGACGCAGTAACAAGGTTTAATTGATTCTCTTATCTTAAAAATTAGGACTGTAATCACAATGCACAATCTAAGGGGTTAGGCGGGTGGGAGCAGGGAGAGAAACTGATACCTAGGGCTCAATAGAATGAAAATGTCTTGAAAAGAATGATAGCAACATATGTACAAATTTGTCTGATGCAAGTGATGTATGGTATTATGATAAGAGTTGTTAGAGTCCCTAATAAAATGGAAAAAAATAGGACTGAAGCAAAACATATGAAAAGCAAGTTTTCATCTTTGGAAACAGTTTAGAACTGCCTCCCTTGAAGACAGAAGATAAATGAGGTAACCTCTGTAACACCTTGGCTTCTGTCATTATTTTTCAAGGCATCAAAGCAAAACAAAACACCTCAAACACACTACCATCAGATATATCTAACTCTTTAGGGTAGAGTAGAAACTGCCCTGTGTGTTTCCAAGACTAACTCATTAAGAGAATAGAAAACTCTTTCTCCTTAAGAGCAGCTGGTGGTTTCCAACTGCACAGCTAGTAACCACTGTGTCACCAGGGCTGCTATGAGAAAAGGGTCAAGCTGAATGCTTAGCAAACATCCCAAGTTGACTACACTAAGATCTGCGTATGAGATGATCCAGGCAGCTAAACTCTGGGGAAGGAATATTGGGAGGAGACTGCTTCATGGAGAGAAAGCTTCAGAATTCTATGTAGAGATCCATGCTTCTTTGCCAGAATTTTCTGCAACCAAACATAAAATTTTAGAAAGCAATTGACTAAGCAGTTCTTGGAATTTGCTTTCTTCCTTTCTGATGTTCATGATGCCATCCCCTAACTCATTAAGCCTTTAGTATGCAATGCCTATAATCTTTTCTTCCACCATCTCTCAATTCAGGTGGGATGTACTCAGGATCATATAATGAATTGTGAATTGGTTTTTCAAAATCTAAATTTGTATATGAACAATCAATGTCTGGTCCGCTGCTGACACTTTTTGTTTTAACTGATGATACTGAACTTTTCCATCCTCTCTTTCCCTAGGCATGATCATTTGATTCCTGTACATTTCATCTGGTGAGGTCCATGTGCATAGTCAATATGTATGTTTTTGAAAAATATTTACAATGAAAAAGTCTCACAAAGTTCTGTCATGTTATTTCTGTCTTTGTTTCTACATCATCATGTTTACCAACTGCAGAGTCTTTCTTTGTTACTCACCTTTGCATTTCAATCACCAATAATAATTAGTGTATCTTGGATCAATGTCAGCTTGAAGAAGTTGGTAGAATTCTTCAATTTCTTCATCACTGGTTTCAGCAGTTGATGTGTAAAGTTGAATGACAGCTGTGTTAGCTAGAAATATTTTTGAGCTATAATTTTTATACTATCACAGATAACACTGCACTTCAGGGTCGCTCTTGAAATGTTATTCTTGATAATGAATTTGAAGTCATTCCCAATGAATTGCCAGCATAGTAAAAAATATGATTGCCTCACTGACTCAAAATGGCCAATACTAATCCATTTCAGCTCACTAATTCCTAGGATATTGATATTTATGTGTTTGCTTTTATTTTTGATAAAGTCCAAATTTCCTAGAATAATAGTTCATACAGTTTACATTTTTACTTTAATGGATATTTAAATCCAGCTGTTTCTCTTCTTTTTAGTCATGAAATGAAGGTTCTGAAAGTTTTATTTCACCCATGTCATTAAAGTTAAGTCTCTATTTGGGAGTGTGGTAGTTACATAGTCTACTGGCAACTTGAGTGAAGGGTGGAGTCTAGGCTGTCAATCAGGTCAGAGCCAATGAGGACTCTGTGTGGGCTTAGCCTTCTCCTGAGGATTCCGGGTACTCTTCTCTTCCTCCATTGAGGTGGGACACATACAATCTCTACTTGACATTAATCTTGACAAGTCACATGGAGACATACTGACGAAGGCACAGCCCTGTCACTAGAGAAGTCATGTGGAGACCCAGGCCAGCGCTGAGATGTTTCCACTGTCACTGGATCTCTAAGACATTCCACCCTCTGACTTGTGAACTTAGAACATTCTGCATCATTGCCTGGCTGCATGACTCCAAAGAAGTACTTATCGACCAGACACATGAGCTAATATCAGACTTATGCACTTGATTTGGCCTGAGCTGTGATGTTTCTCTATATACAATTGCTCTTTTATATAAAGCTCTTTCTTACACACATATGAATATCTGTGCATTTGTTTCTGTAATCAACTCAGAATAACACAAGGAGGAAGTTCTAACCACTCATATTTTTAGTGCCTTCCAACATAAGAGTTTCCTCTTCTTGCATTATTTCTGGTAAAGTGCATTATATATATATATATATATATATTTAATTTTTACCTCATAGCATGGTCAGTGGAGGTCCAGCTGAAGCTTAATGCATTTGTATTTCCCCTTAACTTTTTCTTTTAAACTGTAATACATTTTAATTTGATCAATGGGGAGATTAAAAAAGTTTTTACATTTTAACCTGACTAAATCTGACCCAATCAACTTTATAATGCTTTCTTTCTGATAACCAGGCTATTAAACTTAAATCTAAGTGAAAAATTAAATAGATAAAAAAGAATAGATGGTGATTTTGCAGGAAAGATAGTATTAACAAGGAACAAATTGTTCACCAATTTAAAAAGTGCACTACATATGTTTTTAATTTTTGCCTCATAACAATTGTTGAAAACTCTATAACAAATACTTTTTATTTTTTTTTTTTTTTTTTTTTTTTTTTTTTTTTTTTTTTTTTTTTTTTTTTTTTTTTTTTTTTAGGCATCACTGCCCTCAGGTGGTGGGAGTAGGAGGCCCAGCCTTTGCTCCTAGGAGCCGGAATTGAACCTCCGTCCCAGTGGGCCGCAGTCCCGCGCACAACCACTACGCCACCGGGGCTCAGCCAACAAATACTTTTTAAAATTGGTGAGTCTCCTCTAACCATGGACCAGAGGTGTGAAGAGCCTTGCTCTGATGCAGAGGGCATTGGAAAGTAAATTATCAGAGTTGTGGTTAGGTTAAAGTGTAACACCTAATAATTTCATCGCTTTTTGGCCCTTTGTACAGCTGTTCTAGTTTTTAATATTTTGTACTTTTATTCCTAGATTATGGTCAGGGAGGCGGGGTGTTTGATCTGTGGTTTAATCTCTGTGTGGACCTTGCAAATGGATTTTGGGTTTCCACTGTCATGCATAGCCTTCTGTATACCAGGTGTTTACAAATTGAACTCAGATACCATTCCCTTCTTCAGATTCGGATTACATTATTTACAATCCTTGAATCACAGAGGCTGGTGTGCTTCCTCCATGTGAACATAGTTGATGTCTCACTTAGATGTATGTTTCTTTGAAGATAAGCATGTAAGACCCCAACATGCCATTCTTTCTGATAGTCAGGCGAGCATTCAGTTTCTTCACCATACTTTATTATAACAACCATTTTTTCAGTGATCTCTTCAAGAGGGTGATAATTACGCAGGACCATGCCATAAAAACAACTGTTCTTAGATTGGTCAGAATTAAGTGCAAGCCTGAAATCCATTCATATATATATATATATGATTTATCTTATAGACATTATTGTCAGTATATGTTAGATAATATTATTGATCATTTCCTTATGGCTTAAGATAATTCTATTGATAATGTCATTAATTTAGTCAGTGGTATAGAACTTAAAGAACAGTTGAAAAAGGGAAATCATACAAGTATAGGCAGGCTATACACCACACATGAATTGTTGACATGCACAGATTAAATGGTTACACAACCAAACAATATTTGCACAAAAAATAGAGTTGGTTATAAGGCAAAAATTTCAATGAATTCTATCAACAGTGTCAGAACTATTTCTACCAGATAAATAAATATCCTAAGAGAATAAAGAGAAAATTAAAATAGTAAATATAGGGTAGTCAGCCTACAATTTACTGGGTGTGCTTAAGGTAAGAGATCATCACCAAAGTCCAATAACTACCAGTTTTATACCAATGGGTAGGAATCATCTACTTCTTTTCACACTATGGAGTTTCAGTTTTAACTTACACGTGAGTTTGAGGTAGAGCCCTATGGACTTAGTGGAGTTTCTGATGTGGCCTATGTAGGGCGTTGTGCACCTCAAAAGAACAGTCTAAAAAACCAGTCGTATATAGCACATGGTCCTGGTCATCCAGGACTGAATTGAAACTAGATCAAGAGTATCTAATTAGGAACATAATGCCAAACATATTCTCTTCTTGAATTCTCTATAAATAGTGTTAACTATTTTTTTTCTTAGTGGAAAGTCCTCACAATTGGACTCATGGGGACCCCCATGATAAATGGAGAGAAGATTGATGTTGCCAAGGATTTCCCCTTGCTTGGGAACATAGTCAACGCTCAGAGAAGCAGCAGTCAAGAGACCAGAAGACATGTTGCATACATTTCATGTGCTCAACAAGGCCTCTTAGGGTATTAAAAAGCAGGGGGGTTACATTTGGGACGAAGATGCTCCTGACCCAAGACATATTACTTTCAATTGCTTCATACATATAAGAAGATTACCTTGAATTATATATGAAGATGACATTGCAATAAAGAAGACCACTAAAAAAATCAATGCATGTCTCAGACAAGACAAGCACATTTGCACTGCTAGGTTAATAGTCTTATTTTACATTGGGTTTTAATACACTCTGAAGCCTACAATCTTTGTTATTTATCAGCAAGTGCTTCAAGTTCTCCTCTCTTTCACCAAGCAAGGTTGTGTCATCTGCATATCGCAAGTTGTTAGTAAGCTTTCCTTCTATCTGAATGCAGCATTCTTCTTCAAATCATCCAGCTTCTCTGAATATTTGCATCCAGATTAAATAAGTATGGGGAGAGTTCATAAGCTTGTTGCACATTTGAGTTGATTTTAAACCATGCAATACCTCTTGTTCTATTCACACAACTGCTGCTTAATCCATGTGCTAGTCTGGCATGAGAATAGCTGTGGAATTCCTATTGTTCTCATCTACACATTTGTTTGTTTTGATCCACACCATCAACTGCTTTGGCAGAGGTACACATCTTTCTGCTGTTTTTTGCTTTCAATCAAGACTTATTTTACATCTATAAGGATACTCTTGTGTCACATCCACTTCTTAGTGCAGCCTGGAACTCTGGCAGCTGGTGGTCCATGTACTGATGATCTTCAGAACAATTTTATTTGCATGTGATATTAATGATTTTGTTAAATAATTTCAGCAGTCTGTTGGGTACAGATAAGGATCTCTTCCACTCAATTGGCCAAAAGGCTGTCTTCCAAATGTCCTGACATCAACGAATGAGTGCATCACCAGCTTGTGGACACATTTCAATTGGCATTCCATCAATTTCTGAAGACTTGCATTTGGATAATGCTTTCAATGCAGCTTGACTTTCTTCCTTCCCCACCCTACACTCTTTTTCATTTCTCCTGAAATAGTGGAATATTGACTCATTTTTTTCCAGAATAGTGATGCTGTGTTTTTTCCATCTTCATTTGATGATACCTATAGTATTCAATATTTTTCTTGTGGAATTATTCAATATTGCAACTCAAGGCTCTACTTTTTTATTTTTTAATTCTTGCAGTCTAAGTTATACCGAGCATGTTCTTACTCTTTTGGTTTTTGGCCCTAAGTCTGTGCATATTTCACTCCAATATATGACTTTTGTCTTCTTGAGCTGCCCTTTGAAAATTTCTGTTTAGTTCTTTGACTTCATCTTTTCTTCTTAAGAACCCTCTAGACACAGATAAAGACTGATATCAAGACATATTGAGATTTCCAATTAGCACTGAGCTCAAAGATGTACAAAAAAGTAAGATGGCAGAGAAAAATGTGTCCTAGAGCTGACATCTTTCTTTGCCTTCTTGTCTCCTAAATAGTGAGAAAACAAATTTCTATTTGCTAATGCTATACTCTTATTATATATTTGTTATAGCAATGCAAGTTAAAAACAGAGATAATCTGAAGCATTGGCATCTACAAAATCTTCTTCGAACAAAAGCTTTGTACCTGTAGTAGATCTCAGTGTCATAATCTACCTTATATATATATTTCTATGCTGAGGAAAATATAATGTGAGAGGAGCTAATTTGACCTGTGCTGAAATGTGATGAGTTTAGATATATTGGAGAAAAAAGATCTGGGAGGTACTGTCAATTTGCTTAATACCTTCTACTGCATTTCTTTAATACCTTTTATTGTCTATATATCTTTCTTAAGGGAGAACCAGTTAGTGTTCTTTTCCACCTATTTGTGATAAAGTATTGAGAATCTGAGCTTTATTTTTGCACATGAGAAAATGGTTAATTACATTAATAAATAGATATATAGGACAGTGAGCATAATAAATAAATATGACAATTATATCAGTGACATCATTATCACTAGGGCTGGTGGTCACTCATAGTGTCATGACACATGAGTAGGACTCCCTGGTGACCCCCATCCCAAGACAGGTGGAACAGCACACCTAATTTCCACCCATGCCAAACTAAGCTTTGCATAGCTCCCCCTATTCCAGGTTCAACTACTTGCAGATCCCCATAGCTCCTTCATTCTTTCATTGGCCAAACTGGAGGCTGTGCTTTTTACACTATGTTCAATATAACTTAATGTACTGGGTGAAGGGGATGGGGTGTTGGAAATGTGCATGGTGGTGATGATCACTCTGTCCTTAAACCAAGAAAGAATAAATTTCTATTGGTTAAAATTATTCATTGTATACATAACTATAATGACTGGTGAAATGAGATGGCTCTTCCCCAAAACCTAGGGTAAACTTGGTGTCACCTCTTCTAAGATTTGCAGACTATATAGTCCACACACATCCACATGTCTTAAATGTTACAACAGAATTATATAAATAAGCTTAATATGTTATTGTTACTAGCTTATGTTCTGACTCATAGTAAACCTATGTGCAATAGAATGAGGAGGGTGCCCAGCACCCTCCTCACAATGATTCTCCTGTTTAAGCCCATTGTTGAAGCCACTGTATCCATCCATCTTGTCAAGGGCCTTCTTCTTTGCTATCCCATCCACTCTTCTTCTCCAGAAAGTGATCTCTTCTGACAGCCTGTCTAAAGCAACATTGCCTCTAAGAAATATTGTGACGGTGCTTCTTCCAAGAGAGTAGAGACTCCTTCTGGTTCTTCTTTTGGACATCTGTGGTACTTTCAATATTCTTCACCAGCACCTTAATTCAAATGCATCATCCACTGAAATCTTCCTTATTCATTGTAAAGCTCTCACATGTATGGGGAGCCTTTGAAAATACCTTGGTTTGAGTCAGGTGCATCTTAGTTCTGAAAATGACATCCTTGCTCTTCATTACTTTAAATAAATTTTGCACAGCAGATTTGCCTAGTGCAATACATCTTTTGATTTTGTGACTGCTGCTTCCATGAACATTGATTGCAGACCAAAGTCAGAAGAAATCTTTGATAACTTCAATCTTTACTCAGATGATCTTGATGTTACCTATTGACATGATTGTGAAGAATTTTGCTTTTCTTTACATGGAGCTATAATATATACTAAAGGTTGTAACCCTTATTATCACCAGCTTAATATGGTCATTCAGTAATTTAAAACAACTTTGTGGATTTCACTCAAGCCTAATAGCAAAGGTCAGGAATTTGCATATGATGGTGTGCCACTCTGGGTAAACTAAGGAAACAAATCCCAAGAAACTCATATGTGTAAGAAAGAGTTTTATATGAAGGGTAAGTGTCCATTAAGAAAGCATCCCAACCCAGTGCTGCCCAAGTCCATAAGTCTACCATTAGTCAATATGTACAACACTGATCTACAAAGTCCTCCTCTATCTCACAAAACACACGCAATGATGCTGACTGCAGAAGGAAAGTTGAATCAGTGAGCGTGTCAGCATCTCAACATGGGCAGGGGTCTTCAGAGAGCTGCTCCCGCACTCAGTGCTGCATTGGGTTAGGTCCATGTGGCTACTCCTCAGGGATGTCTCTCAGGAAGTGAGCCTTTCCAGCTGAGATAGGGAACTGGTTAAGGCAACTGCACCCTGGTCTGGCCATCAGAAAACAAGAGACCAGAGAACTAGAAAGGCGAGGCTCCCTGAATCACTTATATCTCTGCCCTTAATATACTCCCACACGTGTTTATTGACTAGATTGGTGCCATAGACCTTCAATATCTCAGATGGGAAAGTTTTTTAGTAAAATTTATTTTGGGCTGAGCCCTGGTGGTGTAGTGGCTGAGTGCAGGACTGTGGCCCACGGACTTGGCAGTTCAAATCCAGCAGTAGCTCTCCAGAAGCAAGGCTGGGTAGCTCCCATGACCACCAGAGGGCAGTGATGCCTCCCCCCAAAAAATTATGTTGGTGTCCAATCAACTCTGACTCATAGCAACAAGATATGGTAGAGTAGAACAACCCTATTGGATTTCCTAGACCTTAATCTTCATAGAGCAGATAAGCAGGTCTTTCTTTCCCATGAAATCTCCCCTCTGGTTTGTAGTTGAGTGCTAGATGAAGCACTAGTAGGGCTTTTCGTTGTGATACCTAATGTCCATTAACAAATAGAGCAAAGATATGACAAGCTAAGCCTCTGTTTCAGATTGAGTCAACACTTTCAGCTGAGAACCCCACATGCTTTGAGGAATATATGAACTAAAATACAATAGGAATTGCTGCTTTGCAACTCAAGGCAACCACTGTGTGTGTATGTATGTATGTATATGTATATGTGTGTATGTGTATATATATATATACATATATATATCCACCTCTTGTCTGTCAGCTTGTTGTACTGTGGTGCCTTCTATATTGCTGTAATACTGAAAGCTATGTCACTGGTATTTCAAATGCCAGTAAGGAAACCCAGAGTTTCTGTGGAGATTCCAGGGCTAAGAACAGGCAACAAAGGAGGAAAAGGCTCCCTTTTTCAGAATATGTAGTCACCAAAAACCTTAGGCATAAGTTCGAGACTTTGTAAGGCATCAAAGGCCTAATGGATAGAAGGAGCACATTGTAAAAAACAATGCTCGAGGATGGGCCCCTTGATTCACAGCTTTCTCAGAGTGGAATCAACCACAGTGACCAGAGTGGTGTAAAGTCTATGAGAATGGAATCTTCAGGATCTTCATTTGCAGGCAGAATACGACTTCAGGTGAGGAGAAGCAGTTGATTGGAACTTGGAATGTGTGAAATATGACTCTATGGAAAATGGAAGTCATCAAAAAATGAAATAGAATACACAATGATTGACATCCAAGGTGTCGGTGAGCTGAAATGGACTGGTATTGGCAATTTTTTTCCAATTAGTTCTCTTTTTTTTTCATGTTTAATCATTTGATTGGGGGCTCATACATTGTTTCTTATAATACATAAATACATATATTGTGCCACCCTTCTTCACATGCCTGCAGTTGTCATTGCTCTCTGAACCTCTACCTTCCCATCTTTGCTTCTGTCCTCAGTCTCTGATCCATTCCCCTCCATCCTTGCTCCCCACTCTCCCACCAACTCTCAATGCTCCATAAATTATTGTTTTGTCATAACTTACACTGCTCGATGTCTCCCCTTGCCCTCTCCCCAGTGTCTGTCCCCCCGGTAGGGGTTTATATGTAGATCCCTGAGGCTGGCTTTCCCTCTCCACCCCACCTTCCCTCCACCCATCCAGCAGCTTCATTCCCCCTGCTGGTCCCATGGGGATCATCCTCTTGAGTTCCCCGCATTTCCATTTCTCATCTCCACAGTAGTGTAGAACTGGGATCATGACAGTTGGAGGGAGGCAGCCTTCAGGAACTAAAGGGAACTTGTATGCTTCATTGCTACCTCACTGAGTCTCACTACGTTGTCTCTTCCCCAAGTCTTCCCTGTGCGAGAGTGTCCAATTTCTCACAGTTGAGTCTTGGGTCCCCACTCGGCTCTTCCTCCATTTGTAGTGATGTGGTTCTTGTTCTTTGATGTTTCAGTTCTGCTCCCTTCAGCTCCCAGTGATCACACGTTCTAGTATTTTTCTTCCATGTGGGCTTTGCTGCTTCTGGGCTAAATGTCCATCCATTCCCTCAAGACTTCACTATCCCAGGTGCTTTATCATTTGGTAGTTGGGTGCCATCAGATTTCTCCTCTCTGTCTGCGTCTGCTCCCTTCTGTCTTCGATGATCTTGTCATGAGAGTAGGCACACAGTAATATGATTTTTGTTCTTTCATGCCTGCTATCTGGATCTTTCCACATCTCATGGTCATGGAGGCTGGTGTGCATCTTTTAAGATGGGCTTTCACGGAGGGTGTGGGAGACCTGCTATGGCTGAAGTAAGTGTAATCTAATAGAAAGTACTGAAACCCAAATGATGACCAAGTATGATAGTGGAACGGGAGAAAGGCAGAAGGAAATAGAGGAAGGAACTAGAAGTCAAAGGGCACTTACAGAGGTTTAAACACAGATATGTACATATGTAAACATAAGCACATATCATAAGGATGGAACAATCCTGATACATATATTTATATGTTTAATACTAAGAAGCTGGACCTTGGATCCCTACTCAGGCACTGTTCCTCAAGACAAGAGCACTTTGTTCTACTAACTTGGCATTTCAGAATGCTCACTGGCCCAATATGATCACTGAAGTCAAATAGGTTCATAAGCAAATGTGGTGAAGAAAACCCATGGTTCCCAGCTACCAAAGGACATGGAGTCTGGGGTCTCAAAACCTGAAGATAAACAAATGGCCATCTAGCAGAGAGGTATCCAAGCCTACAGGGATGAAGTGACCACGAGATGTCAAAAGGACCTGGCCTTAGGCATCAAAAAGGAAAAATTGTATCACTGTGAGTGACCTCGCATGAGACAACCAGTGAGGACATGCGGGGATTGAGCAAGAGTGGTAAAGATGATGGGTGGTACCTGGTATTGGTGATTTCAAATCAGAAAGTCACATGAGTTACTTCGCGAAGAATGACTCTCAATAGGAATGACAGTAGATTCACCATCAAAAGGACATTTCAAATCAATCTTTGAAAACACATTTAAAAATAATCTTGAAGTGCAATGCTCTCTATAATAGGATTGCATCTATCCACCTTCAAGGAAATCAACCCCAAACACTAGCAATGAAGAAATTGAAGAATTATTCCAATATTTTCAGTGAGAAATTAATCAAACATGCAAACAAGAGGCAATGATAATTATTGGCTATTGGGGAAAAATGTGGGAAACTAAGAAGAAAGAGTAGTAGTTGGAAAATGTGATCTTAGTGATAAAAAGGAAACTGGAGATTACATGGTAGAAATTTTCAATAACTTCTTCATGGGAAATACAGTTTTAAAAAATGAAAGTGACTACGTCTGTGGAAAGACACGACAGAGAAGCTCAATATAAGCTGCTAAAATGAGGTCCGGGAATGACTATGGAACAGAAAATCAATTACTAATAAGTAGGTTCAGTTTAAAACTTAAGAAAATTAAAACAAGTACATGAGAGCCAAAATGTGACCTTAGACTATGCCACCTGAATTTCAAGAACAGATTTGCTGCACTGCACATTAATAATAGAAGGCCTGGTGAACTATGGAAGTACATGAAGACCACCATTCGTGAAGAAAGCAAAAGGTCATTAAAAAGGAAGAAAGAAAAGATTGAAGTGGCTGTCAGAGGAAACTGAAACTTGCTCTTCATTGCAGAGCATCTAAAGCAAAGGGAAACAAATCAAAGAGCAGAAAAGAATATGTCAAGGCACACCTCAAGAATTCAAAACCAAATATGACACTGAAACGTGCACTGAACAACAGTTAGAAAACCAAAAACAAGAACATGCTCAGCATAATTGAAACTGAAGCAACTCAAAAACATTCAAGCTTTGAGTTGAAGTATTTAATGATTTTTAAAATTTTTTAAATCATTTTATTGGGGGCTCATACATCGTTTTTTATAATATAGAAATAAGCATACTGTGTCAAGCACCCTCACATGTCCACTTCTATTATTGTTTTCCAATCGTCTGCCTTTTCCCTTAAGCCCCTAGTATGGGCTTTTCCCTCCCTTCGCCTCTTCCCCTGCTCTCTTCTCCCCACCAACCCTCAATACTTTATACATTGTTATTGTTCTGTCATATCTTACATTGCCCGACCTCTCCCCCAACCCACTCCTTTGATGCCCGTCCTTCAAACAGGAGCTTGTGTGAACATCCTTGATGTTGGTTCCATCTCTCTACCCCACCTTCTCTCCACTGTTCCATTATCTCCAGTCTAACAATTGGCCCGAAGGGGCCCTTCCATCCTGGTTTCCCCATATCTCCAGCTCCCCTCTATGCTAGTATGACTTCTCCAGTTCATCTGGATTTGCAAGGTAGAATTGGGACCATGATGGTTCGGGGTGGGGAGGAAGGCTTCAGGAACTAGAGGAAACTTGTATGCATCATCACTGCCCGGCTGCCCCTTGATTAGTCTGTCTCCTCCCCATGACTCCCCTGTAAAGGGGTGACCAATTATCCACCAGAGGGCCTTAGGTCCCCCACCCTCCTCTCCCCCTCCTTTGTAATAAGGTGATTCTTGTTCTTTGGTGCTCGATATCAGCTCCAAAGAAGAATTGATGTCTTTGAATGTGTGGTACTGGAGAAGTGTATTCAAAGTAACATTGACTACTAAAAGGACAAACCAATTTGTCTTGGAAGAAATAAAGCCAGGGTGCTTCTTAGAGGCAAGCATGGAGATACTTCAATTCATGCACTTTGGACATGTTGTCAAGAGAGATCAGTCCCTGGAGAAGGATGTCATGTTTCATAAAGTAGAGGGGCAACAAAAAGGAGGAAGGGCTTCAGGGAGGTGGATTCATACTGTGACTGCAAATATGGGGTCAAGCACAGGAACAATTGTCAGGATGGCCTAAGACTGGACAGTCTTTTGTTCTGTTGTGCAAAAATTAACTATGGGCTGAAAACCATAGCTATAACTGGATGACAACTAAAAATAGCACCAACATTCACAGAATTAAAAGACCATTGCAGTTGAGATTGCAGAGAGTAAATATTTGCATATAATTTAAATTCTGCTATTTTAAACACTTTTGACATCTGTTTATTTAAATCTATTCAAGTTCAGCAGAATAGGTGTGCTAAGTGTCTCTAGAATGGTGGTTGCTGTAATAAGGCTGACTTTATTACTCCAATTTTCCATATGACATTTAATTTAAGAAGACTATCAAAAACTAACAAATAAAAAAGACATGTTATTGTGGCCAAGACATTCAGTACTGATTTGCACAGAGCTTTGGCTGTGGCCATTAGAATAATACATACTATTAGCTTCAGAGCATTCAGCTTGCATTTTTTTAAAATTGATATGTGAGTTAATGAAATCAACTCATTCACAGTTATTGTGGAGTTCAGAAATGAGATGACTATCAAAGAGATGCATATTAACACATTTAATTTAATTTAAAAATGAAAGAAATCTGTGTGGCAGAAATAGCCCTGACTAGCATTACCAATAACATTATATAGCAGACATTTTCATTAAATTGGGTGAACTGAATTTGAAACTCCATGAGAAGTGTGTTTTTAAAGCTGTATGAAGAGAGTATTCCTATACCATAAAATCCTTCCATTAAAAATATACAGTCAAGTCATTTAAAAATATTCACAGTTGTGCTATGATCAATATAGTCTAAATCTAGAACTTCTCACCACTCATCAAAATAACCGTCTATGCTTTCACAGATATTTCCCATTCTTGCCCACTCTCGACACCAATCCAACGGGGATTTCACTATTTTGGAATTTTCATATGAATGGAGTACTCCAAAATGTAGCATCTCTTATTAATTTATGCTATATTCTTGCGGACTGGTATTTGATCATGTGGACATATCATGTTATCAAATCATTCAATGGTTTTAAAGAATTCCAATGTGTTTTGGAAAATATGATGTATGTGGAAGAAAATAGACATTTAGTTAAAAGAAGTGTAAGTTAACAAGCGCATCAATAGTATTGATAATTGATTAATTCCCTGTATATTAGGTTAAACAAAGTGACTTTAATGAAAGAGTAAAAGTATAGATAATCAATTTCTAAATTGTATCTATTATATACCTTCTGGAAACTGTAAGATTAGTTTATCTACAGAGAGGTTGATACATGTCTTTACTTCTCAAATGTTTTCCACATTTTATTCTCAATAAAACTGAAGGAGGGCATTATGAAATAGCAAATGGAAGACATTTTTCTGGTTTATTTGAAATATTCTAATTTTAATCAATTTATCTGCCCATGATTTTGACACTCGTTTTCTGATAACACTGATACACAGCTGTTATTCAAAAGGAGAAAATTTGTAATCACGTATTTGACAAATTGCCAAATTTAATATTTTTAAACAGTTTTATTGGCATATAATTTACCTATCAATAATTCAAAGAGTTTTACAGTTATCACCACAATCAGTTTTAGAGAATTTTCTTCATTCTTTTGCTCCTCATCATTAGCTTTCCATTTCCCCCCAATCTGCCTTGCTATATCTCAAGTAGCCATTAATCCAATTCCTGTCCCTATAGATTTGCCTATCTTGGATTTCATTTAGGTGTAATGGTGGTTTAATGCATGGGTGCTCACACTTTTTCAGCATGCAAGCTACTTATAAAGTGATCAAGTCAAAATGATCTACCAGCTACAAAAATGCACAGCATATATTTATTTTTATTTATTACAGTCATTCATAAATGCATTGACTTTATATGCACAATGTATGCTTATGTACCTTGCATAACCACATGAATCCATATTACACAACACAATTAACTATGTACATTTTTTTGTCATGATCTGAATTGACTCTGATGACTTGGACTGAATGGAATGAGCCAGGGATGCATAGTCCGGACAGTAACTGCTGACAGTCAGCCTTAAGCACACTTCCCAATGATCATCAGTCATGGTGGAACGGTACTTGGACTTCTTGATCTTCATGTAAGAAAATACTGGCTCACAAAAATAAGGAGAAATGAATAATGCAGTCACAGAGGTAGCACATTTTCTCAAGTTTGGGTACTTTCTCTTTTCAAGTAAGTTCCAGAACAGTTCATGTTCTCTGGATTTCAGCTGAATGTCGTCTTGTGTGTCAAAATCTCCCATTCCATACAAAAGTGTTACGTTTTGTCTTCTTACTTGGTCCAGCTCCCCCACTCTTTTCAATATACTTTCTTACATTTAAGAGAAAAAAGTCAAGGTCCAACATTTGGCGATAATTTAGCTTACCAGTTTTGCAACACTTGGTGCACTTTGCGAGTTTGCTTGACACCTAAGATTGCATCTGATTGGTTGTGCTGTATATCATTTAAGTGAGGAGATTGATGATAGACTTACGTCTATTTTTTAATGCCTAGAGATGTAACCACACTGCATTTGTGCTCAGCTAGTAGATCGTGATCTATGTATTGAGCACTCATGCTCTAATGGATGGATTTGGGCTGTAATTTTCATGGTTGGCATTTCGACTCCACCAGCAGCTCTTCAAGAAAAGACTAGGCTTTCTGCTCCTGGGCATAGTCTCAGGACCCCACAAGGTCATTATGAATCAGCAAACACTCAAGGGCAGTCAGTTTTGTTTGATTTTTTTGGATTTCATCTATCAAGGAAACCAGTAAGAAAATTTAAAAAAAACAAAACTAATAATAACAAGGTGAAAGAGAAGCTTCAATTAAAACAGTAGAAAATATTAAAAACCAGAACAAATCTAAATGGATTATCAGGGAGGTCACCTGATGTCTTGTTAAATTTTAACTAAGCTGCATCTGTAGCAATCCACTTTCCAATGTGTTCTGTATGACAGCAATGCTATTTAGAGCCTTGGTCCAATAATCAGAAGAGATGCAATGTGGGATTAATTCAAGTCTATTTCTGTTTCACTTCTTTTTCATTAAAGTAGCTTTAAAATATGCCAAAGGACATGGTTTCCAATTTTTTTTTTGTATTTTGGTTTGTATTGTTTTGTTCAGTTTTTGTTTGTTCATGTTAGAGTGTTCTCGGAGGAGTTATGCTCATGGAAAGTCAGCTTCTTGAAGCTGTGCTATATACTTCATGTATTTTTGTATATGAAACCCAGTACTGATGAACCTATAGAGACAGGAAGTAGCCTAAGTCCTGTGCCTTGATTTGCAGCTATACTACGCATGGGGGGAGTTGGCCACAGTGATCTGAGAGGTGTAAAAGGAAGACCACATTATGTCAAGGAGTCCATGTGGAAAGATTGTTTGGAAGTTGATTGTGGTAACATTTGTCAAATTCTACTTGGTATGAGTGAAATATGGAATGATATGATATTTATTAAATACAAACTAATAAATTTAAAAAAAAACAGAAATCAGCAGACACAGAAATCCAAGACAAAACAAAGAATAAAATGAATCAGAGGGAAGATCAAATGATAGTACATTTTGACCTAATTATGTCTGCCATAATCAACTTACAATGTTCTCTGTCAGATAACAGGGCTTTTCAGGTCCCTCAACTATGCCTGCAGGGGATTTACTGGAAGCATGTTACATGCATGGACAGTGCAAAGGGATATTGTGTTTCCACTTCATCCATAGCCTTCTATAAACCAGATGTTCTCAATTTAAACTCAGATGCCATGCTCTCCTTACATTTGTATTATATTATTTACAATATTTGAATCATGTGAGCTGGTGTACTTCTTCCACCAGGAGATGGCTGTTTGTTTGAAAACAAGCCTTTAAGACTCCTGTATTATACAGCATTCTCTAGAGAAGCAAAACCAGGACACTAATAATTTTATGTACATTTATATAGTGAGAAAGAGATCTAACATGAGAAATAAACAATGAATTAATCTATAAAACAGTACAAATGGCTTGGTGCAACTCACTTACATGAGGCAGCTTATACACTGGCAGTCCTTTGAGTCTTGAAGGCTACGGGGTCTTCTTCTGTAGAGCAATTTAGGCTTTCCGGGCATAGGCAGCAAACAGCAATACAGGTCACCAACCATCAGCCAGATGATAGGATCTGACAGTCTCCAGTTCAAGAGATGTATATTCCAGTAGTGTGGCAAAGCAGGGCTTGAAGGAAGCCCAAACTCAGTCCATGGTGTCCTATGGGTTGTATAGCTTGCAAATTGAGCCACAGGACAAGCAAGGCAGCTGGCTGGTTTGAAGATCCAAGAGCAAGAGAGAGAAAAGCAAGGCTCAGAGGAGCCTTTATATCTCTGTCCTTCAATTCATTTCAGATGTGTTCATGGCCATCATGTCACAACAAACCTACCTATATCCTTTGGCCACACTGGCACAACAGACCTACCTATTACAACCCCTGAATGCTGTTCTTTCTGATAGCCACGCACCATCTAGTTTCCTCGACACACTTTGCTATGGAACCCATGTATTCAGTGATGTCTTCATGAAGTCAAGCAACAAGCAGGGTCATGTCATAAAGCTAATTGTTCTTTGGTTAGGGTTAGAATTAAATGCAAACCCTAAATCCACACATTTAATATTTTTTGATGTGCCTTCATAACCCCCTTAGATGTATGTGTATGTCTGTGTTTTTTTACAGGGACCGTTGGTGTGTTGGTGGTTAAGTTCTCTGATGTTAGTTAAAAAGCCAACTATGTGATTCCATCAAGTGCCCTTACAAAATGTGGCCATTTATTATTGTAAAGATTACAGCCTTAGAAATCTTAAGGCACAATTCTGTTCTGCCTTACCGAGTCACTATGAGATGGAATCCAATCTACTGTTATTTCTTCATTGTCTTTTTCCCCCTGTTGTTTTTAAACTCATCACACAGGTATTCCCTGATTTATGACAGGGTTTTGGTACATTGCTAGTTGATTCTGCAGTGTGCTGAATACCTCATTTAAATTTTGTTTTGCTTTGTTTCCATTAGTACTGCCTTTTATTATCAGTGTCTTTGTAAATGTTATTTTATTGGTCTTTGAAATATTATACATTCATAAACTACTTTCATATGTAAACTGTCAGATGTATTTCAATACAAAAAGATATGCACACAACCTACGCAGATCATTTAAAGTCTCTTCAACAATGGAGAATTGTTGGATGATGTTAGATTCTTATCAATTGCAGTACTAATTCCATTTTTAGAATTGTCTGAATCCAAAATAATAACAATGTATAAAGTATTGAGGGTTGGAGGGGAGGAAAGACCAGGGGAAGAGGGGAAGGAATGGAAAAGCCGATACTAGGGGCTTAAGGGAAAAGGTGGACGATTGGAGAACAATAATAGAAGTGGACGTGTGAGGGTGCTTGACGAGTATGCTTATTTATATATTGTGAAAAACGATGTATGAGCCCCCAATAAAATGATTGGAAAAAAATAAAGGGGAAAAAATCACTTAATAAAAAAAAAAGAATTGGGCTGAGCCCTGGTGGCGTAAGTGGTTGAGTGCGGGACTGCGGCCTGCGGGCTTGACGGTTCAAATCCAGCGGCTGCTCTCAGGATCAGCACTGGGTAGCGCCCACAACCACCAGAGGCAGTGATGCCCAGCAAAAAAAAAAAAAAAAAAGAATTGTCTGAATCATCTGGATCATTGTTAAGCATGACTTTTCAGTCAGAAAATCAGAGACCATTATCTTGATGGTCCTTTTCTTTTTTTTCTACATCCTATATCTTGTGTTAACAAATCACCTCCTGAATCTATTAGCTTTAGTAAAGTGATCAGTATCAGGATCTTTGTTTTCAAGCAACTGAAATCCCTAATTCAGTTTATGGAGAAAAAAAAACTGGTAGAAATGTTTGACAACTGTTTCCCTTTGTCTACTTCATTCCTTCTTACTCCTTTGAGGCATCTGTTCTCTTCCAAAATCTAGTGATACCTGATTTCTCAATTCTCTATCTTCATGATTTATGAGCTATTCCACATCAGTCATATGAAATTCTAAAGTTAGTGTTCTTGACACATCAACAGTTTTCCAACCAAACTCTTCCATCCTATGATCTAAATCAAATGTTCAAAGGGGCTCACATTATTCTGCAATTTTTTCCATATGCGCTGCATACATTTCCCCATAATTTTCTCTCAGGAAAAGGAAATATTCTAGAAACACTGAAGAGCATTAAAAATCTTCCAAAACTTATGCAATGTTACATAACCTCCTCTATTGACACTAATACCTCTGGACACATAGTATGCCTTGAAGCTGGAAAATGCACCTTGATCTGTGGTCTAATGATAGCCCTTGCACTGAGAGGCAGATAAACAACTTTTGCATCTTTTGTGTGATCATCTCCATGAAGAAGATGTTCTCAGCCATTGTCAAATATCAATGGAATCTTAAAAGAAGTAATCCTTCCAAGCCATGCCTGTCTGGAGGAAACAATTTAAAAACCAGTCTTTGAATAGCACAATCATCCTCCAGGCCTAGGGGTTATTTATTGCAGTCGACCAGCAGCTTATTTTTGTCAATGTTTTTGAATGCTTGAGGGTTTTCAGAACCGTAAACAAGAAAAGCTTCTTATTTAAATCCAGCAACATTTCCTTCCAACAGCAGCTTCCTTCTGTTTTTAAATGCTTTGAAGCCAGGCATTGATTTTCCTTCTTTGTGAGAATGATAACATCTGCTAATTATGCACTGCAACATTCTACATAGTGCATATTACTCACTATACGATGTACAGAAAGGAAAACAAAACATAAAAATCCAGAAGGTCATTGGTATACTTCCTTGTTGCTCTTGAACACTGGGGACCAACTGCACTTGATGTTTTATTTTCTGGATTTGCTCACAACAATATATAGCTATATAGCTCTATTTATCTGTTCTACAAAGAAAAGTATAATTTTTAAATTAGTTGTAAGTAAACTGTAAGGAAGAGTTCACCAAAAAATCCACTCTGGCACTCGATTATATATATATATATATATATATATATATATATATATATATATATATATATCACCCAAATGGCCAACAATAGTATTGTTTAAATATCAAATGACATATTCATATTTTACATTCTACTCCATTTGTAGTTAACTCCCAGTTTTACAAAATTCAAAATTTGTAAAACTTTAGTTTCAAAGATAGCAGTACAGATATTTGGAGTTTGCCATGAGAAGCGTCTTTTGCTTTCTCTGATGAAGAGGAATTTAATGTACACTTACTAGCCTTTATGTTTTGCACTCTATTTCTGTGTGGTGCTTTTGTGATATCTTATATATTCGTATAGCTATTGCTCTATTGTTTGGACTATAAAAACTAAATTGAGCTAAAACAAAAAAGATGCTTGGCTTGTGAACATTACCCTTCAGACTCTGATATTTTGGAATAGTTTCCCAACAAGATGAATTAAGAATTCTGTTATCAAGGTAAGCCTGATATTTTCTAGGTAGAGAGATTTTTTTGTAGCTAAATTGTTATGGTTACTTTAATATTTTTCTCTCTTGATATTTGTAGAATTTTGGCTTAAATCAATATGCAAAATTTACAATAAATGTCTAAATACAATTCTCTTATTATCAAAATTTCTTAAACAATGTGAACCAATTTCTTTGCAAAAAGGTTTTTTCATTTTTGTTTTTGTTCTTCTCCCTCCATCTCCCTCCTTTCTGACTTCTTCCTTTTTCCTCCTCCTCTGTTTCTATCCCTTCTCTCATCTTTCATTTTTCTCCCCCTTTAACATATTTGCCAATTTTTAGTGCAGATTTAAAATTTTATTTGTATGTTTACTCTTGAAATTTGCCTGATTTATATGTGAAGAATCGTACAATACTTAGACTTCAAATCTTCTTGCCCTTTTCATACTCTCTGGTATTATTTTAATCATTTTCTTCATTATCTTTGGAGACCAAAATTTTGATAAAAATATAGCAGTTCATTTTCTCATTTTTATCATTGTTTCTGATATCCTTGATTACTTTACCCTCCATTGCACTTTTTCTTCCATCTGACCCCACCCTGGATACGATCCCCCCCCCCCCCCAAGCTTTGATGGATGCCAAAAGGCTGTCCCTTGTCTCTTTGAGTCTCTTTTGTCAATTTGCTTGATTCCTGGCTCTCCAGAAGAATTTTTTTTATCAATTTGCATTATTTTCTCATAAAACTCGTTCATGTGTTATGTTTTCTCTCATCTTTAAAGTAGGTGAAAAGACAGGTGGTATGGATCATCTTGGGCTCCATTGACTCTCCACTGAGGCTGTGAACATTCCTGAACCAAAGTAGAGTTGAAGGGGAATGCTGAATCCAGAAAAAGGATATGTCGTGACTTTCTTACACTCGCCTTGTCCATGTCTTTAGCCAAGAAAATAGCTTCTTCTGTTTCATTTCTACTTTCTTGAATGCCCTGAAACAAGAGCAAAATAAAACTCAGTGATCACTGTGCGCATCTCAATATTTAAACACTACTAACCCATAGGAACTATCATGCTGGATTTGATAGAGTTAAGCAACCCATCACCAGTTCTTCTCTCTCTAACACACACACACACACACACACACACACACACACACATGCACACACCACATTCCACACACAAACACTGCTATGCTGTACTTTTTTAAAGTGATATTCAAAAAGCAGCACTTTCACTGACTCAGTCACAGCTTTTGATGCAATGCCATCATAAGCAGACTTCATGGAGTGTCCAAGATTATAACTCTTTACAGGAGCAGAAAGACCAACCTTCTTCCAGAAGAGCTGCTGTCAGTATTAGACTGCTGAGAATGCCAATCGCAGACCTATGTGGATAGATGTTTCCTTTTCTTACAGGCGAGAGATGGAGAAGCCAGTTTAAACAGTATAAATGCAATATTTGAACATAAGTAGTACTTGATAGCATATCAAGTTACTGTAATACTCAAATAAGCTGTTCTCAAACATATTAGCTTTCAGGCTATTTTCAGAGTTTGTTTTAGCTTGTTTTTATTCCAGTTAACTGAAGCTTACTAAACATCTTCATACAAAATTCTGTGGGTTCTTTTCAAATCGTGTTCTTTAGAATTACAATCTGCAAGATAAAGGAACAGTTTGGGATCAAATAGGTTTCTTTCATTGTGTACCTAAATATTAACAACAAACGGACTTTCTCACGTTTTTAAGGCATCAGAAAAGGAAGAGCTATCTTGCATTATTACAAACTTAGTACATTTTCAAAAGATAATGGCAATATCATTTCTACTCTTCTGGAGTGAAAGATTGAGGACTCAATATTTTCCTTTTCATTTCTCTTTTAGAAGAGAAATATTGGTAGGGACTCGGGCATAAATGCTTCAACCAACTTTGTTTAGACCTTTTCTTCCTTACCAAATGAACTCCTGTAATGTGGATTATTTCCACAGAAATTTTTGTGATCCAAACAGAATTGTGACGCAGTGAGAATAACAAAATATTAAAGGTTATATTACAGAGTACAACATTTTGAGAAGTGTAAGTTTTAGTTTAGATCTGGGAAAATTATGCATTTTTCTTTTATAAAGCAAAGACAATCGTTTTATAAAGGTGAAAATAGGAGGTCTATTCCCTCCTCACTCAATAATTATGCCAGTGCCATTCTTCTATCTATTTTCGCACCTCCCCACATTTTGTTTATTCCATTTATCTGGTTGTCATTAAATCCAGATAAAGGTGTTAATTGGTAATTAGTTGATTCAACTTGCACTAAGATGCATTAAACCTATTTTTAAACATGCAACTTGGTTTTTCCTAAGATATCATCCCAAGCTCTCCTCAAAGCTACTCTATTGCTTGGAATTGGAATGGGGTTCCAGTTTAGGGGTTTTTGTTGACATATGTATTCAAACTGACTTCAGACTCAGAAATTCAGATGTGTGTGTGTGCAACTTTTCAAATCATATTAGGGAGATTTCTTTTTCTGCTCACATGTGTGTTAAGAAGCTTCAAGGATTAAGTTAAATCCTCCTTAAAAGCAAAAATATTCTTGAATGAAAGCACATAATAATATTAATATTCCATTTTATTCGTAAAGTTAGAGCTTCAGAGAACTTATGAGTATCTAAGCTAACAGAGCTTGCAATGCAAACAGAAAAACTGAAAATTTATGTTTGTGGAAGTAGACCGATATTTTATTTTCAACAAAGCATTTCCAAGTCTTCAAGAGAATTATGCATCTTCTTGAACACCAGAGTAAAATATAATAAGCTAAATTTATTTCTGTGTACTCCATTCTTAAGGTAAAATTTAGGGAAAAGGAATGAATTCAACTCCTCTTTTAGGGACTTAGTGCTAAATTTAGATTCTTACTCTCTTAAAGTCCTCATTTGATCCTTTGTTATGCTTCTTGGCTTGGTGTGCAGATGTGGGCCTCCACTTCTATGGGGATAAGACAATATCTCTTTGTCTCACCAACTCCAGCTGTTTGGATCATTCCAATTAGAAGGGATAATGGTGCTCCCAGTAGAGTTTGCCCTGACTGTTTGGAACAGAAAGTAAGAGATTCGCTCATAGGAAGAGTGGATTCCTGCTCCAATGTAGTTAATACAGCCTGTGTACGTGCCAGTTGCCAACGTAACAGATGTCTTTTTGATGCATGATATTTCTTCCAACTTTGTCTTGTAATGTGGGATGAAATAGAATCATTTCTTGCTGCATGCAAGAGTATCAACTTGTGATTCTCTCTTTAAACATCCATGAAAAAAAAAAGTTTGCATTCAGTGAAAATGATAAGGCAAACAACCCTCACAAAACACAGGAAGACCTAGTCTGTACATGTGAATTTCCACAGAGTAAAATGTGTTCACCTCCATAAAAACACGTCACAGTTTAGCACTGAGCACACATGTTTAGTGTTAGTACATTGTCAAAAAGAAATAGATGTTCTTTGTTATCATCTTATCTCACTCATTAGGGCTCCTCGTGTGCATTCTCTTGCTTAAAAACATTCATGCTTCAAATTGTTCTAAGGAAAAGCCTAGTCACTTGGCACCAACAGAAGGTTCTCCATCCTTCACCCTTTTTCAACCACAGCTTCATGTTCCACCACTTCTTCATGGTCACGTGCATCTTGGTCATACCACACACCAGCTTGTTTCCATAACACTCGTGTTTCTGTCCATTTTCTTCCCTCTTCATTCTTCAAGTGTAAAGGTAGAGGTGGTTGTTAAGTGCTGTCAAATCGGTTCCAACTTCCAGGGTCAGGTAGTCAATAATCCAACAGACTTCATTTGATTTTGAAAAAAAAAATACTAGTAAAGAAACCCAGGATGCCTGGTTAGGCAAAGCCAACTAGCAGTTTCCAGCACTGTTGCTGCATACTAGGACCTTTGGATAAAGAAAAGGTGCCATATTAATTGTTCAAGGACAGACTAAGACAAACAGTATCTGCCTCCTACTGAGTGTTTGCTCTGATCTTTCTAATTAACATAAGTTCAATAGCAGTATAATGGTGGCCATGCTCATTTTTTATTGCAATGCAGAGCCCATGGGTAAAGCATCCAGTTTTCCTCCATGATGTGACCATGCTGAGGAAAAAGTCTGAACTTCAAGGAAGACCAGGAGGAAAATTGGAGGAATCCAGAATCACAGAAAGCACCACCAAGCTACCAGTGGTCCTGATTTTCCCACATTCGAATTTTTATTTATAGAGATACATCAACTGAATTGAGCCTTTCATTTACTTGTAACAATATACTGCTGAATAATATAAAGGGCTAAACAGAAACTTCACTATTAGTATTGCACCATTGTTAGTAATATTTTTAATCATTTTGGGGGGGTTCATAAAATTCTTATCACAATCTATGCATGCATTCATTGTTTCAAGCCATTTGTACATTTGTTGCCATCATCATTTTCAAAACATTTTCTTTCTACAAGGGTCCTTGGTCTCAGCTTCTCATTTTTACCCTCCCTCCCTCCACCACCTTCCCTCCTTCATGAACTCTTGATTATTTATACCTAGTTGTGATGGCCTATCGAAACAAGTTAAGACACAAAGAGAGTTTCTAAAGTATCCCTGCCTTCACTGCCATTAGCCTGATATTTCAATTCCCCCAATTCCAGGTTACACATTGCATACCTTCTATTTCTCTCTCTGTTTACAAGCAACATGTAACATCAGAACAGCCAAGAGAGGACAAACCCTCCAAGCCCAGTTACAGTGAAATAACATGCTAAAATATTAAAATAAGAAGGTATACATTGAATAGATGAACAGCAGGAGCTCTTATTTTGTCATTGTTGTTGACCATAGCCTATGTGCCTGTTTCATTAATTTCTCATTCTCACATCTTCTTTTTACCAGCTATACTCGTGTATAAGCCGAGTTTTTCAGCACATGTTTTAATGCAGTTTTTGTGGTAAAATTAGGTGCCTTGGCTGGTGTTTGAGTCAGCTTATTCTCAAGTATATGTGGCACCTAGTTCTTTCTTATTCCCTGCCCATTCATTTGTCAATGTTGCCTCCCCAGGGAGGCTTGTAATTCTTCACTGCATCCTGGCTGAGGATAGCATTTCTGGCTTTGACTTCTACTAGCTTCAGGAAGCAACATCCTGAGCATGCCCTTCAGCTCACCCCCAACTTCTACCATGCATAAGAAGTGCCTATCTCTGTCTTCCTGTTACACCTGGGTCCTCTTGGTCCCTCCACCTCACCTGGCTGTCTCTTGGTTAAAGAAGGAATCAGGCAGGTTTTAGGGAGTGGAAATGACTACCAATTATGCCTGAGGTGGGATGCAAATCACTTGATTTTAATAAGCTGAAATAACTTGTATTCTGAATAGACCATCTTATCCTTCTTTCATACTCTTGAATCCTATGTTCCAAGTCCTTTGTCTTCTGACCTATGAAAGAATAATGGTTCTTTCTATCTTGTTGAATTTTGCTACCCTCATTTTAAGATAAGGAGCTATTTCAGAAATTGGTTTGATGAAGAAATTACATTTTGCTATGGTTAAAGATAAATGGTCTCAAGGAGTCAAAATAAGCTCATAAATTTCATGAAACACCATCATTATAAATCGAACTCTGCTATAATAATGGTTCTAAACTCCAATAAATTGCATTAGATCAGCTGGAACAAAAAGCAAATGGACAGTAGTTAGCACAAAATGTTTTTGAAGAGATAGCAGCCATGCAAAACTACTGAATATTCACTTAAAAATTTTATGGCCTAAACATTGATTCAGAAGTTCAACAATTAATATGAAAACTCTTTCAGTTTTTGGTGTCACTCTCAGGTTTTTCTGATGACATGATTATTGATGCACTGGATGCAATAAGAATGTGTGGTGTGTAATATCATCTGGAGCATGTTTGTGAAGGAATAACTTTCTCTAGAAAGTTCTGATGCTGCAATAAACCCATCTCAGGTTGATCAAAGCCCTTTCTTGGAAATGCAGAATTAAAACCAACAGATTTAAACAACACTGTTGAGATTTAGTCCAAAAGTTTCTGCCACCCACTTTTGTATCCAGGTTGAAAATCAAAATATCAACTTTCAAAGTAAAATCACAAGATAGCAAATTTGCAAGAGAAATCATGATCAAGAGATGGAGTGAAAGCTTTCACTAGTCTTAATGGGTGAGAGCCATTGGTTGAAGTTCATTTTGGAAGCTTTGCTAAGTGTCAGGATGACTTGGAATGTCTTAATATCTCCACAATGGATTTATGATTTCAAAGTGGCTTCAACTGGATTATTTAGAGAAACCATAAATTCATGTTTTCCATAGCAATTACCTTCCCCACAACATTAATGGAAAAGATTATTCTCTTTCAATAAACATAACTGCTTTCTTTCATTCATTTGTTGAAAAGCCTGCTTCCTACAAAACACAAAATGCACTACTACTATGTTGTAATTCCATGCTGTCAAGTCATTTCCAACTTAGAGACTCTATAAGCAGCAAAGCGAAACACTGCCTCCTCCGGCTTCATTCTCACGACTCTTCAGATAGCGGAACTCATTGTGGCAGCCATTGCCTCAGTCAATTTTCTTGAGGCTCCTTTTTTTTCACTGTCATTCCATTTTCCCAAGGAAGATTTCCTTATCCAGGGGCTAAATCCTTCTGATAAAATGTCCAGATAGAATACAGTTCAATTAATAAATGGAGATGGAATGTTATGATTGCCTCTGGAGAGGCAGAGGCAGATTGCTATGATAAGAGGTCTCCTGTAATGATCCGGGGAAATTCCAGGACCAGGAATAGTGTCTTTTGGTATGTAACAAATGGATATTATCTAGTCATGGGTGGTGGGGAGGCAAAATATCCTTGATAGAAAGAATGTGGCCAAAACTATGAAGACCAGATAGGAGAGAAGCCTGCAAATAATAGTTGAGTTTGACTTTAATAAAAGACTTAAGAGTAGAACTATTGATTAACATTACAATGGTGGATTTGAGCCTGATTCACAGTGGCCTTTGTAGCCACAATACCTACATTTAGACTGATTTCATTAGGCATAAAAAGTTAGGAAGCATCTCTGGGCCTGGGTTAACATCAGAAGTGATTCAAGACTGTGACAGTCATGTGCTTATGCTAATTTTATGATTGAAATGTAGGGGTGGAGTCTAGCCTGTTAATCTGGAGCTAGCCACTGAGTAGCCAATGAGGCCTCTGTGTGGGATGGCTTTCTCCTGATACGTCTGGGAAATCTCGCCATTTTTCCCTCGTGAGGATGAGTAGCTATCTTTCCCAGTTGTTGGGAGTTAATCTGAGAGGCAATGAGTCACGGAAAAGACAAGATGGCAGCGTCTGAGAAGCTGGAGGAGCCGGTGGAGAGACCACATGGCTTTGCCTGATGGAGCCAGACCTCTGAAGCTGGAGTGGCATGCTGTTGATGGACCCTGAGCCTTGGAAGCGAGGAGCCATAGGGAGACCCCTGCCAGTGCCTGGATTTTACACCCACTGACCTGTGACTTCGTGAGTGGGAAGGAGACTTTATAGACTGATTTCATACATATGGGTTAATAGCGGACTTATGACTTTGTACTGGACTGGATTGGGATGCCTTCTTAGTATCACATTCCTTTTGTATATAAGCCCTTTCCTTATATCTATATGTGTGTCTATGAAATTTGTTTCTCTAGTCTACCCAGACTAATACAAAGACAATCAAAGGGCAGGGATAATGATGAACAAAAGCAAACCAAAATTTTAAGAGGAGGATTCCAGTTAAATAGTTAATTCAATAGACGAATCAATCAAGAATAAGATGGGTAAAAGAATAAATTATATTAAAACATTTTGAAGATTTCACTACAGCTAAGGGTGATTGAGGTTTCTGGCAAAGTGAGGCCAGGGAAGTCCTGCAGAGTTAGAATGATTGGCTCCCAATAGCAGGAGCCAGAGAACCCACTATCAGAACTAGGGGCTAGCTTGACAGTGTAGGCATGTTTCAGACTGAAATTAATGAGAAAATGGAAGGAGTAGGTAGAGGATGTGCCGTTCATTTAATAAAGCTATAGTAAGGTCACAGGATTATACAAGTAGAAGTTAGGAGTTGTATGTAGGATACAAATCCATCTGAAACTCCAAGCTCTCTGCAAGGAAATCAATTCCAGTTCATAGAGACACTATAGGATAGTGGTTTTCCTATCTGTCCTTGTGGTTTTCCAAGACAATAACTCTTTACAAGAATAAAAAGCCTTGTTTATCTCATAGGGAGCATCTGCTAGTTTCAAACTGCTCACCTTACTGTTAGTAACCTAACCCATTACTTTTAGGAAAGTGGGATCCTCCACTTAATATCTTCCTATTGTCTACGGAGTTCCAGATGTATCCAAGAATGTGATCACATTTAAATGTCACCTCTATCTTAAAGATTGGAAAGATTGAGAGACTTGCCTAAGATCAATCTATTTTAAATGGGCCCTATGGGATTTGAACCTATATTTTCTCACTTCATATAACATTTTTTGTCTCAAAGGACTTTGTGGCAGTCATGTGCTTATGTCAATTTCATGACTGAGATGTGGGGGTGGATTCTACCCTGTTAATCTGGAGACATCCATTGAGTAGCCAATTAGGCCTCTCTGTGGGCATGGCTTTCTCCTGATACGTCTGGGAAATCTCACGATATTTTCCTCATGAAGATGAGAAGCTATCTCCCTAGTTATTGGGAGTTAGTCTCAGAGACAAGGAACTATGGACAAGACAAGATGGCAGTGTCCGAGCTGCTGCAGGAGCTGGAGGAGAAGCCATACAGGCTTGCCCTGATGGAACCAGACCTCTGAAATTGGAGAACCCACCTGGAGACCCCTGCCAGCACTGAGTTGTTTCTACCACCACTGGATGCTGTTGATGAACCCTGAGCCCTGGAAATGAGGAGCCATGGGGAGACCCCTGCTGGCGCCAGGACTCTGCACCCACTGGTCTGTGACTTTGTGAGTCAGAAGGAAACTTTATAGACTGATATCAGGCATATGGGTTAATATTGGATTTATGACTATGAATTGGACTGGGTTGGGATGCTTTCTCAATGTCCCATTCCTCTTGTATATAAACCCTTTCCTTATATCCATATGTGTGTCTATGAAATTTGTTCCTCTAGTCTACACAGACTGACACAGAGTACAAGCATGATTTGGACTAAACTTCCTTAGGGAAGTCTGTATCACTGAATATCCAGCCATCTTTAACCACCTTCCACAAGAGCAAAAACCAAACCAAAGTAATTTTCAATTAGCCTATTGGCTGTTAGTAATGAATTTATTGCATGACATTATTTTTAAAAGTGCCATGGGTAAGATATTATATATTTGGATATTGTGACAAAATCAATAGAGTGTCATGACTATATTTCCCCCTGTTTCATAGCTTGTTAAGTTTGTGACTATTCATTTGAGTAACTGCATCTGTAATATGAGAAAAAGGCTAGTAGCCATTTAGTCATGTTTTATAAATGCTAAATTTCAGAAGTGTGTGACATCCATGTGAATATAAAACAAATTTGCTGTAATTAATAGTATTGCCATGAATAAGAAATGAATTCATAACAACCAGTATGTAAATACTAAGCAAAGACTGTAATTTATCTCTTTTTGAAATTAATCTCACATTCACATTAGCATACACTATGTGAATGTGATATCCACTATGCCTCTGGAATGATTAGTTCTTCCTGTAACCTTAATACCAAATAATGGGCTAATAAGATCATAACTGTGAACTAAAGTTAATGTATATTTCTAATATCCTTCAAACAGCTTCTGGCATCTCAGCTATATCTAGCAATATAATTCAAACTAAAATAAGTGCCATGACATATGACAATGTCAAAACAGAGGGCAGCTATGGTCAGTTCAAGGGTTGGATCATGCATCCAATCATAGAATGTTAGCGGTAGAAAGGACCTTGAAGGTCCCTTGGTTCAATCACCCACTTGGCAGAGGAGGAGAGAGAGAGGGGAAGGCTGGGGATCTGAGGGTCTCTCTGGGGTTTCATGCACACTCACAAAGGGGCACTATGAAGGCTGCAAGTCAGACCTCCTGGTTTCCATCCATTGCTCTTTTGCAACCTCATATGCTGCCCAAAGATTCATTTTTTCATTATTTTAAAATGCTACTGCATTATTGCACCAGCAAGTGAAAAATTCATGCCTATATATTAGTTTATTTACTATTTTTTTATTTCCTAGGTAAGTCTCAGCTTCTGCTTTTTAAAAATTATTTTAGTAAGGGCACTTCCAGCTCCAAAACATCAATTGTACCCATCACGTTTGTGTATATGTTGTCATTATCATTTTCAAAGCCTTTCTTTCTATTTGAACCCTTGGTATCAGCTCCTTTCCCACCCACTCTCACCCAATTTCCCACCCTTGTGAACCCTTGATAAACTATAAGTAATTGCTATTTTCATATCCTACACTATCCCTTGTTTCTCACTCACCCACCTTTCTGTTTTTCAGCCTCCTGGGTAATGGTGGCATTGGGCGCTATATATTGATCCTTAGGATAAGTTTCCCCCTTTCTCCCTCCACCTCCGCCCTACCCTCATAGTATCACTACCCCATTACTATTCTTCAGGGGTTCATCTGTCCTGGAATCTCTGTGTTGAGGACTCTTATCTGCACCTACATACATGCTCCAGTCAAGCTGGATTTGTAAAGTAGAACTGAGTCATGCTAGTTGGGGGTGGGGAGGAGGAGGGGAGGATCAAAGAGCTAGAGAAATATTGGGTGCTATGCAACACCCTGGCTGACTCATTCCTTGAGAAGGAAGCACTTCTGTTAACCACATCTCAATAGCATTTAATGAAGTTCTGGGGAAAGTTTTTGTTGCTCGTGCGTCCGGCAGCAAATAATATCTCTAGATTTTAAGCACATATTGTCCCATGAAAGAGCTTAAATCAATGAGTTCATGCTTGTTAACATTAATTAGCCCACTTTCATTTATTAATTCACATGATGAAAAGAAAATAATCTCAGGACTTGAATGTGCAGAAACATTGAAAATTCAAGTAGTATTTTTTTTTCTAATTGAGGTATAATCCACTATAAAAGGAGAGCATGGATTTTACATATATAATTGGGTGAGTTGTAATCATGGTATTGACATTGCTATGTGACCTTCAGTTAATTTCAAATCATGGGAACTTGATAGGCCAGAGGAGAACAATCTCACAGGAATTCCTGTATTGTAATCTCTATGGGAGCAGATCACCAAGCTTCCTTTGGAGCAGTTGGTAGATTCAAACCTTTGACCTTTTGGCCAGCAGTCCATTGCTTTTTAACCATTGTGAAACCAGAATTCATTTGACTATTGAATACACTTGTGTAGTTTATACTTCCAACGAGATACAGGACATTTCTAATACCCCAGAAAGCTTCTAGTTCCCTTGACCAATCCATCAACACACCACCCTCCCATAGTTGTCAGCTTAACGCTTTCACGGTTTTCTAATAGGACTAGTTATCTTCAGCAAGGAGCCTTGGTGAAACAGTGGTTCCTTGTTGGGTTGATCACTGCAATGTAAGTAGTTCAAATTCTTCTGTTGAGAAAGACAATGCTTTCCATTTACATAAAGAGTTAACAGTGTCAGAAACTCACACAGGCAATTCTGCCTTGTTTTGTAAACTTGTTATGAGCTGGTGTTGACGCAATGGCAGTGAGAGTTGTCTTTATGTTTATGCATTTGAGGGGTTTCTGGTATAAATATATAACTACATGATATATATGCATGCATATGTAAATTGTCAGATATCTGTAAATATGCATATTATCAGATATGTGTATTTTAAATATTTTGTGTTAGACTGTGATTTATTTACTGAACATTCTGCAGACTAGCAGAAATGTTTAATTTTGATGATATGCATGCTAACTTCCCCCATTTTTGTTATTGCTTTTTGTGCCCTCTCTAGGAAATATTTTATTTTATAAGATACTGAAAATATGAATCATTTTTCCTCTAGAATATTTATGCAGTTAATTTTTATCTTTTGCTTTAAGATCCATCACAATGAGAAAAATATCTAACAAGTTCATTCCTACAAATATAAATTTGTATACAGTATAACTATGCAGTTATCCTGACACAATTTGTGTAAAGGACACTAAATGTTCCTATTGGATTGCTTTGTAAATCTGCATGGAAGTTACTACATCATAGGAATATGACTATTTTTCAAACTCTGTTGAATTAATTGATTGATTTGTCTGATTCTATGTCAAACACCCACTACCTTGATTTTATGTTAATATGCCTTAAAATCATTCAGAAGTATACAAGTTTTGTTGTCATTTTTTTCCAAATATTTTATTGCTATTCTAAATCTATGCATGCCTATGTAATTCTTAGAATCATCTCATCCATGTCTAAGTATAGAGGGATTTTAATTAGGGTGGTTGTATAATTGCAGTTCATTTTAGAGAGCATCATAATTCGAACAACTCTGGGTTTTCTAAAATTTCTAAATATGACATATGAGTATGTATCCATTTTTAAATTGTTTTCTATTGTTTCTCTTAACATTGTTTACTACTTTTCAGAAGGCACATTTTGTACTCACTGTGGTAGGTTCATCTTTAAGTATCTCCTGTTTCTTCATGCTGATGTAAATAACATACTTTTAATTTTCAATACTTGTTTGTTCAGTGAAAATATTTTACATTCTATCACACTGCTAAGTTCAGTTATTTGTCGAACTAAGTTGTTTTTTTGGCTGGCCATGGATTATCAACATGCTCACAGAGTATCTTTTGTTTATACATACAGAAAGTGTTCCTTCTTTCCTATCTGTATGACATTTAAAGACTTACTGTACTGGTCATGAGTTAAACGACAAAGAAGAATACAACTGATGGAAGAAGACAATCTGGCTATGTTCTCAAGCATAGAGAAAAAGTGGTGTCATTCTCTAATCAATTTGTTTCTCTTTGTTGCTTGTCATCAGAATGAAGAGGCCTTTTTCTCATTCTTGTTTAAGGAGAAATTGGATCCAGAATGAGTTTTGAATGTTGCTAAATGGCTTTTGTGCATGCTTGTGGTATTTAAGCATATTTTGCATGGTCTTATTAAAATCATGAATTTTACTTTTGCAAGTTTACTGATTACACGATACACTCTGTACATATGTATATAGCTATTGTTTTGTTAAATATGGGGTTATGCGTGATTTCATGAAGCATATAGATTAACGTTATTACAATGTCTTTACCTGGGTTAGATTCCAAAAAATACTATTAAGTGGATTGTGGATTACTTCCTTCTTGTCATTTTTCTGAAGGATTTTTAGATAATTTATAATTGTATCCTGCTTATTTTGTTTGTGGGTTTGTTTGTTTGTTTTTGTAAAATGCACTGATGAAGCCACCTAGGTCAGAACTTTTCATCTGGTGAATGTTTTCACTACCAATTCCTTTCCATTAATAAATGCTGGGCTTCAAAACCTTTCTACTTTTACTATAACCAGTTTCCTTCCTCTCCTTCCCCAAGAAGTTGACCACTTTATCAAAATTGTTGAATTTATTGGTTCAAATTTTTCGTAATATTTGTTATCTTATATAATTTTAATGTTTACATTAATATTACTACATGCACTCCTGTGATTGGCAAATTGTGATTTTTTTTTACCCTGGTCAATATTGCTAAGGTGTTTACAAATTATAATAAAAACTTTAAGAAATATGCTTTGGTTTCATTATTTGGTTTTTTTTCATTAATTTTTTACCTCTATTTATTTTTATTGTCATATTAACTTTGATCTGAGCTTGCTTTTCTTTATTTAGTCTCTTGTGACAGAAGTTTAGATTCCTGACTTAAACCTTGCTTTATTTCTACTATAAGGATGGTGATGATACATTTTTTACTTCATTTTCCTTGTCATTTATTTTTAAATATATGAGTTGCTTGGAACTGGGTTACTTAATTTCCAAATATTTGGTGATCCAGAAGCCTTGAAAAATTTTATTTCAATTCCATAACGATTAGTGAGCACACTGCATAACCCTACAGCCTTTTAAAAATAATGTAGTTTATGCTCTGTCTTATTGAATACCCTATGTGCATCTGAAAGAAATTAATATGCTGGAGTTTGTTAGATGTAATGTTTTACACAGTGTTAATTTGGTTCTCAGGTTGATGAAGTTTTTCATTTTGCTTCCAGTTCTAAAAGTTGAATCCCTGAGTTGAGTAGTACAAACGATTAGCAGCTTGCCTACCAACTGAAATCTTGAAGATTGGAGTCCACCAGGTGCCTCAGAACAAAAGCCTAATAACCTTTTTCTGAAAATCAGCTGTGAAAAACCCCAAGGAACACAGTTCTGCTCCAACACTTATGGGGCCACCACCATGAAATGTAAAACTGGGGATTTTATGCAATCTGTAGGGCATGGTAACTATGTTCAAAACATATGTAGCTTGAACTCATCGTAGAAACCTCTACAGAGAACTGAGCTCCGGTGGCGTAGTGGTTGTGCGTGGGACTGCGGCCCACTGGGACAGAGGTTCAATTCCAGCAGTGGGGCTGGGACTCCTACTCCCACTGCCAGAAAGCAGTGATGCCCCTCCCCCCCCCCAAAAAAAAAAAAGAAAAGAAAAAGAAACCTCTACTGTTCACCCAGGTACATCTTGGCATAATAGTGTAAGATTTATTTATGGCTGTGTTTTTCTGACGATGAGTAGAACCATATTGTAGGTTTCACAGGATACATTCTCCTGTGCTTTTCTGTTAGGGATCTGTAGATAGAGATCAAGGATTTGCAAACTCATGTGCACCTGGATATCTGCATATAGAGTCGTGATGAGAGCTCCATGATTACCTGTAGTCTCTTTGTGTCCCCTTCCAGTCATATTAGCGTCTCTTTTAGTCATTTTAGCACATTTCAGAGTCTCAGCACACATCCATTTTTTATCTATTAAATCACGTTTGTTTTCTTTGTGTAAGATATCCTTGATGTCCTCCTATTAAGTGTTCTGTCACTAGTGTTCAATTACTCTATAAATTCAACCAGGATCACTGGAGTCTTCAAGAATTTCTTTAAAAATGGAATTAAAAATTGTCAAAATTTCCTATGAACTCTTTGAACTCCCTTGTGTTGGTTAAGCATTAGGCTGTAGATTGCAAGATCGCTGTGAGAAAGATAGGACTTTCCACTCTCATGTTTATTGACAACTTCAGGAGCCTTCTCATTGCCATCAAGTCAAAGTTGACAATAAAGCACACCTGTGGGTTTCTGAAACTGTAACTATTTGCTGGAGTGAAAACAAAACAAAATCCTTCTTCCACGGAGATGCAGGTGGTTTTCAACTACCAGCCATGAGGATTGCCAACAACACGTAACCACTACGGCACCAGGGCTCTGTTCAGAAACCTTGGGAGACATTGGTACTCTGTTCTAAAATGTCACTATAAGTAAGAGTCTAGTCAAAGATTTTCAAAAGCAAAACATTATGTATATGTACATACTCTCTGGATTTACAGATACTTTAGAAACATATAAGTGTATTTTTAAACTCAGTCTTGATTTTGCAACACCTGCATGCTGGTGAATTCATTTATCTTAATATTTGAAAGAATTAAGGAAATGGTTCGTTTTAACAGATGTTTATGTGTATCAACTTTAGACTCTAGACCTTTGCAAGGAACGTAGATTAGATACAGAGTGGATTTAGCCAAAGTATTTTCTTTAAGTGCAAGGGAGAGGTATGAAATAAACCAGGAGAGGAACCAGGTTTTCCACTTGCTCAGCAGGAGCAAGGTCAGATCTGCAAGTGCATAGAATTAATCTGAGCCAATTCTAAGTAGAAATGGCCCAATGAAGCAGTGAATCCTGGGGTACTAAAAACCTTGCTGCAGTTCAAGCTACATAGTGATTCCCCATGCTTCCATTTGAGGTTTGCAACCTGAGAGATCTTTGGAAGCACTTTCGGCTTTATCCTATGAGGTCACTCTGAATCAGAATCAACTCAATTCCCAGGATTTTTTTAAGTCAAAATATAGACAGTTTAAAGAATTTAAGAAATCTATAATTAGCTAAAACAAGGCGATGAAAACTAAAAATTCACTTAACTTTATTTCAGCAGTTTCTTCTGGCACATACAGAATTTTAATATCTTTTACGTGATTTACTGATATTAAAATAAAATCAAGTCAATACATGTTTGTTGTGATTTAGAAGAAATGCGTTTTAGAAAGAAATGTACCAGTATGTACATTTAAGTCTGCCAAATAGTGTATTCATTTTCCCTTATGTAAGAAAATGTTTGAATGACTGATTAATGATAAATCTATTTGATGCTACTAAAACTGTATTAAACTAATTAATTAGTTTGAATTATTTTAGAGGGTATTCATATTAAAAAGGATTAACAAGAATTGGGTTTCTTGCCATTGGGAAATTAAAAGGTTTTTTCATAACTAGTTTGAAAATCCAATTCATTCTTTGTATTGTCTGACTTCCATGTAAAGGATAGATTGGATTTACCAAAGCACATATTCTTGAGAAGAAGAGATGCTCCAACATTTCTTTGATCATTCCTATCAATCAAAACTTCATTAAAAGTCATATAACTCGAGCATACTTCTTATTTTGAAATTAGTCCAACTGTGAGCCATGTTTGCTTGGTTTCTCACTCCAGTGTTCATGGTATCCTTTTTTTATCATGACTTTTTATTTTTCTCTAGGATAGACATGGTGTTGAGAGAATTTGGTGTGGATGGCCATCTAAAACTGCTCTATCCATTAGGTCGTCCAAAAAGGTTGTTCCAGCATCATCGATGTTACTCTTCCTGCTTTATTTGATTGCTAACATGGGCATTTTGATCTGTGATTATCATTTTTACTTACTAAGATGATTCTTATATTTTGATTGCTAACATGTTCCTGTCCACTTATCTGCAGGCTTAATTAAGATTTAGATTAACTTGATAACTTTTCCAATTAGTATGCCTTCTTTGATTTAAAATGTGTGTGTGGCATATCCGACTAATGAACTAGAGCATGTTTTGATGATAAACTCATGTGAAAGGATTTCATGTATGCTAGGGTCACTAGATGATGGCCTTCCCGGACCCTGGCATTTCCTGAGAAAGTGCCCCAAATGCTCGACACAAAATCTTGCCACCGTGTTTGCAAAAGTGGAGGTGCAGAGAAAAAAAGGAAGACCCTTGACAAGGTGGATTGACACATAATGGCTCAAACAAGAGAACAATTGCGAGGGTGGCATAGCACCAGGTGTGCATGTTCTGCTGTACCTAGGGAAGCTATGGGTCAAACAACTCGACAACACCGAAAAACAACCATAGATGACTAAAAAAAAGTCATCTGAAGAACTGAGTTAAACGTTTTAATATGGGCTAGAAAAAATAGCAGAAACCTGGAAAGAAGACAGTAAACACAAGTAAGTATTTATTATTATTATTATTAATATTCAAGAGGGAACAAGAAAGAAGTTTATCTTCATGCAGATTGTCTGGTTGTTGCGAATGGTAAAGGCTAACTTGAGGGCGTGTAGTAAGTGGCAGAAGATTTTATGGAGAGGTAAAATTTGCTTTGGGGTAGAAAACAAGGAACAAGAAAGTGTTTTAAAACTTGTTCATTGGATTGAGTTCAGACTTTTAAGATAGAGAAAAGAATCAGCACAGAATGTTATAGGACTGATTCTACTTTCAAAGAGCAAAGAGCTTATAGTCTCTTAAGGGTTAAATATGCCAAAGTCCTGTCATAGCTAGTTCAAGTAAATATTAATTGTCATATTAAGTATATTTGGCCAGAGGAAAGAAAGTTGTAAAAAGATGAGAAAATTTATCGCTCTAACAATTTCTCAGCGATATCATCGAGAAATAAAATGAGTTTTGCCTTTGGAGTATGATATTTTAAAGTGTTACCTTGGGGTCTGACATTCCTTCTGAATTTTCATTCACACCTTGCTTACCCTTGCTTTGCATTGGAAATCTCCCAGTCAAAGAGAAGTAAAGTGGTGCCAGGTGCTATGGGGTCCGCTCAGACCCATGGCGACGCTCTGCAGGACACAAGGAGACTCTGGGCAGTGCTGTGTCGTGCTCACCCTTGCTCTTGTGCCTGAGCGCACCGATGCTGTGTCAATCCATCTTTTTCAGTGCTTGCCTCTTTTTTCCTGCTCTCCCACCGGACATAATGTCCTTCTCCAGGATTGGTCTTTCCTGACAACATGTACAGGGTATGCAAGATGAGGTCACGTCATCCTTGTCTCTATGGGGCACTCTGGCCATACTTTTTCCAATACAGATCTGTTTGTCCTTTTAGGACCATATGGTATTTCCAATCTTCTTCTCCAGCACCACAATTCAAGTGCATATATTAATTCTATGGTTATTCAATGTCTAACTTTGACATGCATGTGCTGCAATGGGAAATAGCATGGCTTGGGTCAGGCATACCTTAATCCTCAAAGTGACAACTTTGCTAGTCAATACTCTAAAAAAGATTTGTGCAGCAGATTTACCTTAGGCAATAATACATCTCTTGATCACTTGACAACTGCATCCATGAGTCTTGATTGTGGATTCAGGTAAGACAAAATCCTTGACAACCTCATCTCGATTTAAAATGATGTTGCTTATCGGTGTAGTTGTGAGGATTCTGGTCTGCCTTACACTAAATTGTAATTCATACTAAAGGGTACTATCCTTCATCTTTGCCCACAAGCGATTCATGTCCCCCTCACTTTCAGAAAGCAAGATTGTGTCATCTGCATGCTGTTAATGCAACTCTTCATCATATAATCCAGATTCTCTGGTGATTTGCTCAGTATTTAGATTGAACAAGTATGGGGAGAAGATACAGCCCTGATGCACACCTTTGTTGCTTTTAAATGATACAGCATTCTCTTGCGATGCTCATACTTGACACATATACTTGTTCCAAATGAGCACTATGAAGTGTTCTAGAATGCCCATTCTTCTCATGGTTATCCAAAGTTTAATATGGTCCACAAACTTGAATGCCTTTGTGTCATCATTAAAACACAAGGAAACCTCTTACAGCTATTTTTGGTTTTGAGCCAAGGTCTATCTGCCTTTAGTAACGATATCTCTTGTTCCACATCCTCTTCTGTATGTGGCCTGAACTTCTGACGTGCTCCTGTCAATGAGAGGCTGCAGTGTTGTTGGATACTCAAAAGAAAAATGTTACTTGTGTGCAATATGAATGTTAGAACTGTGCAGTTTGAGCATTCTCTTGGGTTACCCTTCTACGAAATGGGCACAAGTATGGATCTCTTCTGGTCAACTGGTTAGGTAGCTGTCTTCCAAATACCCTGGCAAAGGCCAATGAGTGCTTCCAATGCTTCTGCAGCTTTATAAAACATTCCAATGACTATTCAGTCAACTCCTGGAGCAGTGTCTATGGCTAATGCATTCAGTGCATTTTGATCTTCTTCCTTCGGCTCCATTAATTTTTATTCATATATTACCTTCTGAAGTCTTCAACTGTGGAATAATTTTTTTCCTATATAATTCAATATTTTTCCCATAGAATCTTTGAGAATTGCAATTTCAGGTTTCAAATTTCTCAATTTTTTCAGTTTCAGATATGGTAGTTTCAGATATGTTCTTCATTTTTAGTTTTCTAATTGTAGTTCCTTGAACATTTTGCTATAATATTTGACTTGGTTTTCTTGAGTACCCTCTGAAATTTTCTATTCAGATCCTAACTTCATCCTTTTATCATTTGATTCAGATGGTCTACAATTAATAACAGGCTTCACAATACCATCACATTCTTTTTCATAATAGATTTAGCAATATCCTTTCTGAAGGATTTTGCAAGATTTTTTTGGACAATGAATACCACACCATTGCTCTTGATTGTATTATTCCCAGCTTAGTAAATCATATGATTCTATGATTCAAGATGACCAATTCCCATCCATTTGCACTCATTAATGAATAGTCTATCAATCTTTGTACAATCAATTTCTTTTTCTGAGCACTTCCAATTTTCCTAAACCCACACTTCACACATTCCAAGTTGAGGTCATTGGAAATATTTTGTAGCTGAAACTCTTCACCTTGAGTGGTGGCCCAAATGAAGATCCTAGGTTGTACTCTGATAGCTGATGTCACCATGGTCGACTCTCCTCCCAGAAATCATCTCCTCTTCAGGTACATTTTGAGTACCCCCCGGACAGAGGATCCATCTGCCAGCAATTCCTCTGACAGAGTTATTTTTCTTTTGCTTAGGCTGTCAGTATTTGAAAATGGCTAGAAGCTATATAAAAAGTTTTCAGTGGCTTATTCCTCTGAAGGGGGGAGGCAAGTTGTTTTTTCATTGTTTATTCTTAGTCTGGTAGCTCTACTGAAACATGTTAAATTTGTGTGCCCCTGGTTGGCATTTGAATACCAGTGACATAGCTTCCAGCATCACAGGAACATAGAAAGGACCACAGTATGATAAACTGAGAAACAAGTGGTAGATGTATGTCCATATAAATGTAACAGAACACACACACACACACACACACACACACCCTATATGGACTATCTATGGCCATAACGATTTTTGTCAACTACAGATAAGTTTTTCCTTGCTGAATGGCTAAGATATTAACCAAAATTTTACCCACAAAGGACTCACATCTTGAGTTGGAGCCCACCCGTATCTATGAACAATTCTAGAGTGCTGTAAAGTGATAGGATTCATGGGGTTCACGAATTGCGACTGATCTGAAATCCATAATGAATAGAAATGACCATTGCACACATTAAAGATTTCTGCAGGTGCTTTATGTGAGATCATATTAAGAGTAGCCTCTGTACATACAAAACTACTTTGCTCATGTCTTCCAAATGGTTTGACTTTGGGGTTTAATGTATTGTGAATTTCAAACTGAAAGCTTATATCAGCAAAGTAAACAAATGCATAACAAAATGCATAAAAGCTAGAGGCAGATGAGATTGGAGATATGGGTTAAAATAGATTAAATATTACAAAATGGTAATATATGCTGCTAATTTGCAAAGAGACAGCTTTATGTCTTAATATTTCAGTGTCCATGTTCATGTCTTTGTTCATACAGGACCAGAAAATTTCACAGAATGAAGCTGCTACTAATGTTAAGATTTAAAGGAATACTTCTTAGTATTCACGTTATTTAATATTACATGCTATTTTCAAACATCTGGCATAATGATGTCATTACTTCCATTCTGCCTCTGACTGTCATGGAAGTTGGAATAACCTACACGTGTGTAACTTGCAACTAGAAGCTGCTTTTAAGCTTTGAGTCTTAACAGCTGATCAAAACTAATAAAATTGTGCCTGCAAGCCATTTTGAATTTGAAGGTTAGTTCAGTGATATTAGTACACCACTTGGCTATGATCTTCAGGGTCTATTGAAGAATTAAGTCTGTTTAGATTAATGAACTCCAAAAAAGAAAATCAGACTAGGCATTTGTGACTAAGCTTATGTATTAATTAATCTGGTCTTCCAAGCAATATAATGGTGTGTTATTCTAATGCTTAGAATCCATTTATCACTCATATATTTTTTACAACTTAAAAAGCAAGTTCTTCAGAGGAGACCTTACCCAACTAGAGTCAATTTGGAAGGAGAGGAAGAGAGAACTAAATAGACCCTGCCATATAATATCATCCCACAATCTCCCTAAATTAATAGACACTCCCGCAAGGTTGTGCAGTGAATTTTTATGGAAACTTTTAATGAAGGGTTGGGGAAGTATCTCTCTTTGAGAAGATTATTTCTCTCCTGATGGTAGGTAAAGTAGGGAAGGGCAACTTACCTTGAATAAAACTTTAGTCTCACTTGTAAAAGACCCCTGACAATAGAGTCCTCCCAGCACAATTTCAATAATTGTACATTCTTAACCACATTTATTTTCTTCTTCTTGTGATACAATCCTTGTGATGTCTGGATTTTAGATTTTGTCTTTTTGAGGGGTATAGCTTTTCTGGTAGATTTAATCTGAAAAACTCAATTTGAAAGCACCGCTAGGTGAGCAGGGTTTTACATGAAACACATCTGTTGTGGATTCAAGGAATAAAATACCCTTTTGGACTTAAAGCTAAAACCCCCTCATTTGAAAAGAGGCAGAGGACTGGTATCCAAAGATCATGGACTTTGAAGTCATTGAATTTTGGTAAAGATCTCTATTGCTTCAAAGTTACCCCAAAATTAACAACTTGATACTACCATGTAATTGTTATTTGCATATTTTACTTATTTTTTGATGTATCTTAGCTCTGCATACACATAGTTTTGCTTTGGTGAATAAGTTTGTGAATGTGAATGTGTTGCCTTGTGTGTGACCTTTATTGTTTTCTTAAGCGCTTGGTTCTACCACTTTGGTTTTTAATTTATATAAGTGAATATTGTCAATATTCTTGTCTGTAAGGCTTCCATATATATAGATTCCCTTCTTTAACCAGTGTTTTAAATTCAATACTATTGTCTCAATTAATTATATTATTCTTTGAATTATAAATACATACATATCAGTCATATATCTAAGAGATATATATGACTTAATTTTGCACTAATACTTAATCAATGCCCTAACTTTAGAGAAATAACTTATTATGAGGTTGCCTTCTCAGCAATATTCCTCGTGAAATGATCACTGAAGATACAGTGCACCACAAAGTGAGATAGAGGAAATAGGTTGTGCCTGGTTGTCACAGAGTATTGTATGATGTCTTAAAGGCTTGCTCTAAAATGAGCAACCCACCAAGTGAGATGTCAGCTAAGTCTACATAGAAGATGCATTTTAGCCGGTGTGATGAAGGGATTCTTAACCATGTAACCCATGATCAGAAAAGAGAATTTTATTAGAGTTTATATTTTGGGCTCCTTGTGTGCAGAATGCTTTGGGATAATAGACATAATCCAAAATCCGTTTGCAGATTCCCAATCCAGTTGTCATTTTGCTTTGCTAGATTATTTTGCTAGATTATTAGCCAAGGAGGTAGATAATATTGACCTCAAACAGAATACATCAGAAAGTAGATTACCTCCACCTCTCTGCATCCACCCTTGAGAGGGATAATCTCTTTGAAGCATCTAGATAGAGGGTATCTTTAATGGATATCACTCTACTGTGGGCAGTTCAGTGGGTGTCAGAGTCATAGGTCATGTATTTTCAGTCCATGCTGACTTCCTCGGGTAGAGGGCTCTGGACCAATCTTGCAAAAGGTTCAGTCAACCTTGGCCTCTTTCCCGCTTCTGTAGCCCTATGTGTAACCATGCTGTACTTATTTGCCAACAATCATGAATTTGTGAGTTATAATTGTTCCCTGCCTTACTTAGCCAATGTCCTGACTAAATTTTTATATGCTGTGTTATTCTGAAAAATAAATCCAATGACACTTGGGTATGTTTTGTTTTTTTTTTAAAGGCTTCATATCAAGAAGTAATTTTACATCAAGAAAGCATCACACTCCAGTCCAACTCAAGTCTGTAAGTGTGATATCAGTTCATAAATCCCTTCTTAGACTCAAATATCCAGAAGCCATGGTGCAGAATGCAGGAAGATAGAGAATCATGTGAATCCAATGTTGATGGAAATATGACAGTATGCTGGCAGCTCCCAGAGTCAATGGCAGCCCTGGATAGGGTTCCTCAAGAAAGAGATGCAGTCACTCTTTTACTGAACAGCAAGCATGAAGGTGAAAGGGCAGAGAGGGGGGAGATTCCCATTCTCACCCTGTTATAAGAAGAGCACTCTAAAAAAGAGGCATCATCAGGTGGTGTCCTAATGGACAGGTAGGTTCCACCCCTACATTTTCATACATCTTGAAGTTGACATCCGACCACCACGGATGCCATTATGACCATGTGCTAATCAATCCTCTAGCAGTAAAAATACCTTGCATGTATTATCTTCACTCATTGAGGCCCCCTTTATTCTACTTTCGGTGAGCTTAAATTCTTATCCATTCTTAAAGTTTTCTTGTGAATTCTATAAATGATTACAGAACGGGTCCTGTTTTACATTTAAGCATCCATGCCTGCTTACTTTTTCTCATTCGTACACTCCATCAATTCAACAAAACTCATCTCTCAAGGCCTTCTTTCTTCACCCTTTTGAACTTTATCCTTTGGTTACTCATTAGGCTGTGGTCCACGTGGATGGCAGTTCGAAACTTCTAGTATCTCTTAGGGAAAACGACTGGGTTTTCTGCTCCCATAAGCATTTGCAGTCTCAGAAACCCACAAGGGGTTTGCTATGAATCAATGGCAGTGAGAGTTGCTATCTCCATGACCACCAGTAATTGATGATGGTGAGTTATGTAAAGGTCACTAGCATGATCGTTCTCCTATTTATAGACTTATCTAGTATTTGACCAAAAATATAGCTACAGGGTGCCATCTTCCTTTTTTATAGTCTAGGAAACTACAGATTAGAAAAGAAGTAAGAGATCTATCTAAAGTCACAGAACTAGTAAGAGAAAGGTTTGGAAATACAAACCTTGGCTTAGCCAAACTTCAAGCAGCATGATCTGAAAAACAAAGAGAGACTGTCACTCATTAAAGGAGTGGGTGAATAAAAGCAAAAAAAAAAAAGAAAAATGCCACAACAGACACCAAACCTGGTAGAGTTCCAGAAGAAAGAGATACAGTGGCTCAGTTACTTAACCGGCTATTTCTTTGTATACAAAACCTGTGAAATGGACTGTTTACAACTAAGAATTTGAAACTCAATACTTTGATCTGTACTGTAGACGTAAAAAGAGGTACTGTATGAGTGTTATTAGAATGAGATCAAGTAGTGCATAGAGCATGCCTGTTGTTGTTATTGTTATTATTATTATTGTTATATTACTTCCACTTGGCTTAAATGTGAATGAGAAAGATAATATCTTTGGGGCAAGGAATGCCAAACTAGAATGGATGCGCTATAATCTCAGTGGGATTATTCCAGTCAGTTCTCTTTGTGCCTTAAGGATTATTTATTCACTTAAAGGTGCTTCCAATGGACACATTTGTTTTTGCAGTTTTAAACAATATATCCATTAGCAGTAAACAATGGAACAGTCCTTTCCTGTCTCCATAAATTCTAAACAGATTTTTACTCTTCAAACTAATTAAAGACACATTCCAGAAACTTAACAAAATCGATACAATGGGAAAATCTGTAAGCACTGAGAAAAACTTGCGAATTTGAATTTGCGAATTTGAACAATAATACGGAAAGCATTCTCAGAGTGAATCAAAAGTGTATGATAAGTTCCTTGTAATTGCTCTGTATGTAGACATCGAATTAGACCCTACAGTCTGGATGAGTAGCAAGTATTTCTCCTTGGTATACCTGCTGCAAACATCTAGCTGAGGAGGCTGTTGTAGACAGTTCTAAGTGAAGTACAGGCACCCAGCTAACACTGGAATTCTCCTGCCTGTGCAAAATAGAGAGAATGATTCTCCCTCTAGTTCTCACCTCATTCATGTCTGTTAATGAGACTCAGAAGATCATCAGTTGAGTTCTCTGAGGCTGTTTCTCCTTTGCAGAGCAGATATAAGATCTAGCCATAAACTGCCTTCCTTGAAGTCTGATGAGGGATTTCTGAGTGGTGGTTAGGCACATAAACTATGGTTAAAAATGCAAATTGGAGCCAGTATCAGGGTATGTGTTTTAGGATTATTCTGACAGGGCACCCCCTGATTAACAAATATTTGCTGAGCAACTTCCTCTTATGTGAATTAACCAAATATATGTCTAGAAGAATTAGATTGCAGTTCAATGTATAACATTCTACTAAGTGAATTGTCTTTTCTTAACTACTTTGAAATGAATGTCCTTTTTAACATTTACTAAATCTATATGTTTTTTGTTTAAATACAATGGACCAATTAAGGTACTATGAGATTTCATCTAGTGAAAGATAAAGTTAACACTGTCAAGAAAGCAAGACTTACAGTTTTTTGAAACTTTGTTTACCAGTCTGCCTAAATTATGTAGGCAGAGCTTATAAACTATTAGGGATTTGGATCTTTTTAGACTGGAAACATTTTTAGTGATAGAAATTCTCCCTTGTTTGATTTGAACTTGTTCATTTAAAATAATTGGGGGTGGAATGGAAACAGAATCCTCTCACTAATATGCTTCTCTCCCTTTTCCCCCTCCCTTGGTGAAGGCTGGGAGAACTTTGCATAAAGATGCAATCTGGGGGGCGGGGGGGATTAAAAAAACACAAAGAAAGAAAAGCACGTTTCTCCTTTTCACTGAATTCCTAATAGCAAAATTGCAAAATCTAGAACATAATGTTTAGTGTCAGATTTTACTGGAGTGTGTCGGCTTCCCCAGAGACAGCGCTTCAAGAAACTCTTTGAAGCGAAACTTCTGTGTAATATATGGAGAGATTCAATCTGTGAGGCTTCCTCCTCACCGGCTCAACCGCATCAAGCACCCCACACCCACCATCTAGGCAAACAAACCATCAAGACAAACAAAAGCACGGTTCCTCTTTGGCTTGTGTTTTTCCTTGTTATCTGTTTCTAGCACTGCAATTCTGAAACAAAATAAGCTTGGAGAGGAAAAAACCGTCCTCCTTAGATCTCATCGGCAATGCTCTTTGCAAAGTTAACTTTAGTTAGCTGTTCCTCTGAAACCCAAAGGCAGGCTTGCAATTGTTGAATGCTTTATTAATTTAGCCACTGTAGAGGGATGGATCTTCGCAACGCTGAGAGCGGGATCTTTGAAGCCTTACAATGGGCAGGTGTCATGATCACAGCTCTCACTACCCGGCTTTCCATGAAGTAAATCCTTCTCCAGCCAAACTCCTGATAACCAAATGGAATGCCATTAGCTCCTTATTTGCGCAAAGATGCACTTCAGCTGGTCACAATGATTGGTGAGAAAAATGCGGAGAATAATTTCCAAATAAAAGTTAGTTTTAGAACACAGGTTCTGTGTTTAACCAGTCTCAACCAAGCGGAAATTAATTACCGACCTGTAACATCAGATGTGGATAATATTTCCGCATTAAATCAAAAAGAGTTTGAAAATGTAGGAAGTGCCACAATTATGTTTAATTCAGCTTCATGTACTCCCCAAACAAACAAGCCTTAGTTTGTTAGAAATATGTCTACCTACATCCATCTGTCTTTGGTTTCTACACGGTACTTCACAGTGATAATAGAGTGGGGGAGGGAGGGAATAAGACATTTCATTAGCCCAATGCCTCCTGAATTCATTCTGGGTCATTGTTTTTATTACTCCAAAATGTGATGGCCCATTTACATTATGAGTAACATAAACAAAAGGCTCTAAGTTCAAATGGTAGGAGGTTATCTATTGTGCAAGTCCAAATTTTGTTCGGAGAAGTTCTGGCAAGAAAACACAGAGTGTATAAAACATTTAAATTCCCTACTGAGTAAATAATATTACATTACCAGTTCTGAATAATTAACTTCCATCCACCGTGCCAAAAATGATGCACTGCATTTGAAATGCATCTTTTCAATAAATACTCCTTGAGAGAAGCCACCACAGAAATCGTGACAGCTGTCATCGCACTAAACTTTTACTTACTCAAATCATTTTCTGAAAGCCATCATTAGAATCAAATTAAAATAAAGCTGAGCTTTTCTGAATAAAACTGTCAAAGAAGATAAAAGTTTTTACATTGACAGTAAAGCAATGATTTTTTTTCCCCACTCTGTTGAGGTTGCATAATAGTCAGTATATCTGAATGACTTATGGTCCATTAATGACAGATTAGCAGCTAGAGGAGGGGTGATGCTTCCAAGAATAGTTTTCAAGTGAATGAAACTTCAGGCCCCAAGGCAATGGTAAATGAAAAGGGTGGGGAGCAGTGTGTAGAAGGGGCTTATAAGATCAGACTTTCATAATTATTAAAATCACTGAAAATGACAGAGTAGGATATGAAATGTATTTCCCCTAGTCATAGAGGGAAGGGGTCAGAGAAAGTGCTCAATTCTTGAAGATTGCTGCAGGAGAGTGTACTTTGTGCAACACATTCTGAAAGAAACAAGCTTTGCTAAGGTCGTATTTGGTAAAGCACTCCAGATATATTGCTTTGCCCACTGATGCCACTAGGTTTTGCTTTGTGTTCTTTGTTTTGAGGTAATGAAATATCCAACCCTTCTGTGTAACCAGATGCGGTTGAAGAGCATTAATATTAACGAAGTCTTTCATGCACTGACAAAAGGTGTTTAGAAAGACCAGGCTCATACTCCAGAATGAGAATCACACCCTCTATTTTTATCCATACATAAGTGAAATAGGCACCTGGTAGCAAATTCCTGGTTTCCTTTTAAAATTTCATGGTCAGTGTTTTGTTTAAGGACATTATTTTGTCTAGAAAAAAATTGTTTTTCATCACACGAACAATTCATGCTTTTATAGGTATTATGGGGAAAAGGCAGAGCAAATACAAAAGAAAGCAACTACTTCAACTTCCCAGTGACACCCATAGTTTAGTTTCAGTGCCTCTCTGTCTATCATATATTATATTCATACAAACATGCATTTTTTCAAGTGAAAGTAAATTTACATTGAACCCAGATCACATGATGCCACGGTCATCAGGTCCTCTTAACTATGCTTTGATGTTAGCAATCTTTATTTTGAGGTAAATTCACCAACCTTAGCAGTCCGTCACAGCTACAAAAGCAAGGGGTGCTATCTTTGTATCCAGCCAACACTTGGTTTCTCTCCTTAGAACTCATCAAAGATTTAACCAGTGATAGATCAAATAGCACCTCTTAGGTGCTTCTGTAACATTTACCATGCAGAAACCCTGGAGAGCAGTTCTCTTCTGTCCTGTGAAGTCACCGTGAATCCAATCAACTCAGTGGCCAAGGGTTAAGTGTATCGAAATCTAGCTGAAAGTTTTATAAAACTGTTGAAATTCTACAAAACTTCAAGAAGCTAAAGATCCAAGAGTTAAAAATTAACCACCTGTTTGCTGATAATTTTTTATATCATGACTAGCATCAACAATACACTTCAATCTTCAGTTAAGGGAGAGCATGTCTTGGAGACATAGGTCAAACAATGTGGCCCTGTTTTGAAACAGAAATTTCTCCTGATATCAACAGGTGCCATGCATCGGACTCAGCTGGAAAGTATCTGGATAGGCTGATAATGAAAAAGTATCACATATTGAATGCATTTTTATGATTTGAGAGCAGAAATACTACCCAAAAAGCGGCTAATGTCATTTCCATCTGAATCCAGCACTTCTCCTAAAATGTGATTAATTTCATTGTAATAAATTCTTACACATTCATATTTCTTTAATTAAGAATAAGTATATTCTAATTTACAGAATGCAAATATTACACAGGAAGGAAAGTTGGAAATAATTTCTTATCATATGAAATTTTAAGCTGTAGATAGTGCTTAAATATGAGAACTCAGGCATAAAATCTGCCTCCTATTTAAATCAAGACCCTAAGATATAAAGAAGCCTGTTATGCTCTGGGGCCTTGGCACAGGAAGTTATAGGCTTACTGTAGCTTAGTGTTATCATAAATATTTTTATTATGATCTCTAATTCTACAACTCTAATTCCACAACAATTAATTTTCTTAAGTAGCATGGTCAGGTCTATTTAAAATGAAAAAATTATGCTAAATTGCACTTATAAGGAACTATAAATCTCTGGGTTACATATCTCTTATTTCACATGAAGTTTATTATGCATGGTAGAAATTTTCACTTGTTTTTATCTAATCTTCACAATATTCATTTTAATCAATGCACTATATTATATAAGTTATAATTATTTTTAATCATCCTTCTATTTGTCAATACTATTTAAATGTCTTAATCTGTTTGTATTTTATTAAAAAGCCTTTGCCAATCACTGATTTTTAGGCTCTCTTTTTCATTATTTGTTAATGTGTGAGCCTGGTAAACTGGGTTGTGATTTTTGTGTGTGTGATTTTTTTTAATGTTTTATGATTTCCCTAGTGACTATAGCACTCTTTTTTATTTCCAGGGTCTTCATGTTTATATCAGGAAAGATTAAGTATATTTGCTACTTTTCCTCTTTGTGTCATTACTAGTAGTTCTTTTTTTTTTCACATAGTATATTTCTATGTTCCAAGCTCAAAGACAAACTCACATCTTTGTGTCTTCTGACTCACATATACCCTACAGGACAGAGAAGAACTGCTGCTTTGGGATTCTAGGACTTCGTATCTTTAGTGGAGCAGACAGCCTCATGTTTCTTTGTCAGAGGCACTAGTGGGTCAGAGATACAGCCCTTATAATTGATAGCTATCTTCATAGGCTACTCTACCACCAGGATTCCTTTTTGAGTGATTTGTCTTCCCTGTTTTCCTTTTGTCTTTCATTTTAATGAATGTGAACCCTCCCCTTATGGTGGGTAGTGGTTATGTGTTTGCCTGCTAGCCAGCACGCTCTGCAGTTGGGAACCACCAGCCTCTCTGTGGAGAAAAGACAATGCTTTCTATTCCTGTAAAGAGTTACAGTCTCAGAAACGCACAGGGCAGCTCTATCCTGCCCTAAAGAATCACCCTGAGGGCTGAGTCCAGGTGACATAGTGGTTGTGTGCGGGACTGCAGCCCCCTGAGATAGAGGTTCAATTCCAGCAGCGGCTCCACAGGAGCAAAGTCTGGGCCTCCTACTCCCACCACCAGAGAGGGCAGTGATGCCCCAAAAAAATTGAAAAAAAAAAGAATCATGATGAGTTAGAATTAACTTTGTTGCTATTTGTTGCTTATTTTGTTTTTCAAGAATTCCAAAAGGCACAGTTGGGTACACGTTGGTCAGCAGTTTGAACCTGCTAGGTGGTTTATGGGGAAAAGATGAGGTTTTCTGCACCCATAAAGATTTACATCCTTAAAAACCCCAAAAGGCAGTTCTACGCTGTCCTACAGGCTCGCTATGAATCAGAATCCACTTGATGACAGTGAGTTTGGTTTGAGTTTGGATGTGTTTATTCAGATTTTTATACTCTATTTTCAAAAACTGCAGATTTCGGCAATGGCCTTAATTGGTCCCTTGCAGATTCAAAAATAATTTAATCTGACTGAATATCGCTTTCACTCATTAAAATGGGCTGTATTAAGACAAGGATTGCAGCAATAGCAAGCTTCAAAATGATCATTGCTTCAAATGGAAAAAATTACTTCTTGTCCACTTTAGATGATCAATTTGGTTTCACAGCATGTTTTAGCTCATTGTGTTCACTCAAGGACACAAAAAGATCAACCAGCCAGCATTTCAAACAGCATCAGCTATGTCTATAGCAAAAACAAACAAACAAACAAACAAAAACAACTAAACAGAAGTCTGTTACGCCTAACATTGACAATTAAAGCAAGTAAACTAACAAAATAAAATAATCATCTATCAATTTTGAGCAGAGTTCATTGGCTGGACGTAGTTGCATGTGTCCAATCACTACAAAGACAGTGAATGTTGTCTTAAAAACATGCATAGAGGTTGGAGAACTGAAAATACTTGCTAAAAAGCATTAATGATCCCCCCATCTATCATATGCTAAGTATCTTATCTTATTTACCTAAGATATGTCATTAGGAGGGACCAATGATTGTTGAAGGACACCAGCTTAGGAGAGTGACAACAATAAGTGGAAGACTTTCAGTGAGATCAGTGAAAATAGTGGCTGTAACAACAGGCTTAAATCTAGCAAAGACTGTGAATATTGTTCAGTATAGGGCAATGTTTTGTTTTTCCACCTTAAATCACCGTGAGTCACAACCCACACAACGGTGCCAAACAATATAGAAGCTAACAAAATCCATTTTTTTTAGATCACTACCCAATAGAATGGTCTTAATTTCCTAAAAGTTACATTTCCTATATAAAAGATATTTTAAGTTTTGGAGTTACCTGTATTTCCTGGTTTGCCTTTGTTTTCTATCTAAAGAGAGCTTTATGTGTTTTCTGTCATGGATAGTTTTATATTTTCTATTTATTCATCCTTCCACATGGTTGGTTTACTAATCTTTCAAAAGTATATCAGATGGAGAATTGTTTTAAAGCATCATTTTAGCAATATGACTATTCTCTGGCTGAGTGAGCTTTTTTCAGGTTGGATTGGAAATCCAGCTTTTTTAAAAGCAATATTCTTCATGTCCAATAATTATTTAGCTATTTAATGCTAGCATTAGCAAATAAAGAATTAAAGACTGGGGAAAATTTTATTTATTTTTTCAATTTACTTTGTAGCCACACTGTGTTCTTTACATACTTTCATGTCAACTTGATTAATAGAATGCAGGGGTGGAGTTTATCCTGTGTTATCTGTCAATCAGATCAGGTAACACAGAATAACACCACCAGGAGGATTCAGAGAACTTCCTCTTTTCCTTCCGGGAAGAGGAAGACATTTTCTCTTTCTGCTTCACATTCCTATTGATAAGCCACATGGACTTAAGCTGGTGGCAGCCAGAGGCCTGGTACTGAGGTCGCTAAGTGGGGACTCAAGCTAGCACTGAGAAGCTTCCACCACCACTGGATCCACAAGACTTTCCACCCCTTGGCCTGTGATCTTCCTGAATTCACCATCATTTCATATGCTGCATGAGTGTAAAGACGAATTTATGGACCACTTACATACACATGGGCCAATATTGGACTTATGGACTTGACTTGGTATAGGCTGGACTGTTTCTTAATATAAATCACTCTTAAATATAATGCTCTTAGACATATATATGAGACTCAGGATTTGTTATTCTGAATTTGTTCCTCTGCTCAACACAGCCTAATGCACATATGTCTTTCGTAGATCTAGTGTTGGAAAGCTGCTCAAATGGAGGATTTTATTTCATATTGACCAATTCAAAGACTGAGATTCTGACCTACAGTGATACTGAACATGGAGATAAATATCTTAGTCCAAACGATGTGTTCTGATTACTCCCGGTGATGATCTCAGAGGTAGAGTAAAATTTCCTAATATGACTCTTCTACTCAAGCAGGCTACCTGGCCCACAGAGGAAGAGTCCTAGGGTCTGCCTAGCTGATGCAAGGCTGAGAATGGCTAGGTGTTGGCCAAGGAAAGGCCTTGCTGTGGAGCAATGACTTAGTGTTTTCTGATCTTTATTATGGTAACTTGCTACCTCCCCTATAAGCCCTATTTATTGCAGGTATTATCTGTGAGTTCTGTGTGGCCTTTGTAAGGAATTATCAAATTCATCATAGAAATAGACTGTAGTGTGAGGAATAGCTGGTGTCCAAATAGATAAAGAAAGATGGAAGATAGAAGTATTTCTGACCTCCATCTTATGGTAATAGGGAAGCCAGAAAAAAGTCAGATATGGCACTCTCTGGAGCCATTTTATACAATGTTTATTTGTGTGATGCAGGGGAATTTAGAGAGATTCATTTTCATTTATTCTTATTGTTGCAATGGTGATTTTTTAAAAAAAAATCTAAGTTGCATGTTAAATATGTTTTGTTATTTAAAAAGAAACTAAGTGGTTTAGCAGTGATTAAACAGAGGTTGGGTATGACTGAATATGATTAATATCATTTGAAAGTAAAAGTTTTCTCATGTTAATTTCTTAAATAAAAAAAAAAACAGTTGAAGCAGTACATTGACAGGAAGCTGCCAGAAATACAAGATGGATACAGATACATGGAAGAAGGGGTTTCACAGCTAAAACCAGATGGATCTTGGGTGAAAACAGAGAACATCAGAAAAAAATGTTTACTTGTGTTTTATTGGCTAGTCAAAGGTGACAGAGTAGGGATCATAACAAACTGTAGATCATTTTGAGAAGAATAAGAGTTCTAGAAAACATCATTGTGATTATGGAGAACGCGTGTATGGACCAAGACCTAGTTGTTTGAACCAAAAAATGGAATACTGCATGTTTTGAAATGAGGAAATGGGTGCATCAGGAGCGTATCCTTTCCTCACACTTATTCTGTCTTTGTGCCAACCAAATAACTGAGAAGCCAGACTGTACGAAGAAGAACTTGACATAAGGGTTAAAGGAGGGCTTAGTAACAACCTGTGATGTGTAGCTCAGACGATCTAGCTTGCCGAAATACTTGAAGCACTTAGGGCTGGTCAAGACTACAAACTTCAGTCTAGGATGCAACATAATTAAAAATGATCCTTACGGCCGGTCCATTAGATAATATCACGATAAACAGAAAAAAGATTAAATTGCCAAGAATTTAATTTTACTCAGATCCACACGCATTACTCATGTAAATAGCAGTCGAGAAACCAAATGACTCATTGTGCAAATCGGCGTGCTTGTGGGAAAGTAAGAATGCTAAGGTGACCTTGACCTAAAGTATTTTCAGTTGCTTCAAATGCATGTGACAGTTGGACTTTGAAAAAAGAAGCCTGAAGCAGAGTCAATGCTCTTGAGTTGTGGTACTGGCAAAGAAAGTACAAAGGACTGCCAAAAGAACAAACAGATTTGTATTGGGAGATGCCATCAGAATGCTTCTTGGTAGTAAAGATAGTGAGCATTGTCTGAAGAGCTTCAGGCATGGCATCAGGAGAGACAAGTCTGTGGAAAAGGACATCATGCTTTGTCAAGAGGAAGGTCAGCATGAAAGAGGTAGATCCGAGAGTAGATGAATTTACACAATGGCTGCAACAATGAGCCCAAACATAGCAAAGGTTTCGAGGAAGGCACTACACTGGGAAATGTTTTGTTCTGCTTTGAAAAGATTTGTTGTGAGTCAACAAAAAGTGGTTTAAGAATTTAAGTGGCTAAGACTTTAGGGTCAGATCATATTGGTTGAAACCCTGGCTCTGCATGACCTTGAGCAATTTGAGTGATTCTGAGTTTCATTTTCTCTTATATGCAAGGGAGAGTACAGATTGGGGACGCAAAGTCCATCTGTAAGTAATGCGACATCCCCTTACAGAAGGGTCACAGGGAAGAGAGGGGCTAGTCAGTGTTCAGTGACCAATGATGACACATGCCACTTTCCTCTAGTTCTTCAATGTTTTTGCCTTCCCCTTCCCCCCCACCCCAACATTATCATGATCCCAATTCTACCTTACAAATCTGGCTAGACCAGAGGATGTACATAAGCACAGATAGGAACTGGAACCATGGGGAGAGTGATAATACTGGGAGGGTGGAGGGAAGATAGAATAGAAAGGGGGAACCAATTACCAGGATCTACATAGGGCTTCCACCCTAGGGTATGGACAACAGGGAAGCAGGTGAAGGGAGACATTGGACAATGTATGATATGACAAAAAAATAATAATTTATAAATTATCAAGCATTCATGAGGGAGGAGGTAGTGGGGAGGGAGGGAAAAACTGAAGAGCCAATACCAAGGGCTTAAATAGAAAGCAAATGTTTTGAGAATGATGATCCCAACAAATGCACAAATTGTACGGGCTGGGGTCAAACCAGGCAGCCCCCTGGAGCAGGCTGCCCCTTGCACCCCTTTGCACCAACCTCACAAGAAGGATATGAACAACCTGCTGAACTTTGCAAACTCAACTTCTGTCATTTCACAGAGCTTATCTCTCTCAGGACCAGGTCTGTGTAGCCTCTGCCCCCAGTGTTCCAGAAATCAGGTCTGTGAAAGACAAAATATAGTCACAAACCACATCCTGAATCAGACCATCCAACAGCAACATCATAAAGCCTCATTCACCTTATCTGGATATGTGTACTTAGCTCAAGCCCTATATGTGTCCCACTGCCTCGCTGCCAGTCACAGCTTCCCTGTCTACCTCTTGGGCTCAGAACCACCAAGGAGCTCAAGATGCTCCTGTCCCTTTCTCTGCTGTCCTTTCCCTTCCCCAAAGTCCTTTTGTACTTCCAATAAAGCCTATCTTTACATTTCATCCCAACTAAACCCTATTTCCTTTCTGTGGTTGTCTCAACTTCTCACAAATATGCTTGGCATACAATGGATGGACTGTGATAAATGTTGTATGAGGCCCCAATAAAATGATTTTTGAAAAAAAGATAGGTAATAATAACTACCAACTTTGAATAAGTTTAAACCAACAACCCTTCCATTGGGCAAAAATGAGGCTTTCTACTCCTTTAATGTATTGGCCTCAGAAATGCAGGGGGCAGTTCTACTCTGTCCTACACAGCCACTAGGAGTCAGAAATGACTCCACACAGAGAATTCAGTTATGATTATTCAGAAAACATTTACCAGAGTTATCACTGTTTTTATTTTTAGATGCTATCAACTTGGTTTTAACTCAGCTGCTCTATGTACAAAGGATCAGAACACCCCCAGTCTATACAATGATTAAAATTGTTCTTATGTTGGAGTCCATCTCAGCTACAGTGTCAACTCATTTTTTTTGAGGGCCTACATCATTTCCACACACTGATCTTTCCTGATCACATTTTCAAGAACTTGAGATGAAGTCTATACCTGTCTGTATTTCTTCCAAGTCACAACTGTTTGCTCATTTGACAGTCCCTGGTATTTTCAATGTTCTTTACCAATAACATAGCCAATAGCATTCATTTTTCATTGGTCTTCTTTATTTGGTGTCCAAGTTTCTCATGTATATGAGGCTATTGAAATATCAGTGGCTTCAGTTAGGCACACCTTAGTCCTCAAGGAACTCTCCTTGCTTTCTAACACCTTAAAGAGATCCATGCAGCAGATTTACTCTATGCAGCACATCTTTTGATCTCTTTCCTGCTGCTTCACTGACAATTGATTGTTTATCCAAGCAAGATCAAAATATTTTCTCCATTTATCATGATCTCACTCATTGGTCAGGTTCTGAGGATTTCAGTTTTCTTTACATTGAATTGTAATCCATACTGATGACTACAAACCCTGTTCTTCATCAACAAGGGCCACATACTCTTCACTTCCAGCCAGCAAGGTTGTACCATTTGTGTATCAAACATTGTTAACAAACCTTCCTGCAATTCAGTGGTTCTCAAACTGTGGGTCATGACCTCTTTGGAGAGGTTGAAAAACCCTTTCATAAAGGGGTTGCCTGATTCATAAAGCTAGCAAAAAAGCTTCATCATTTCTTCCATATGCCTCAGCTTTCATTGCTGTATTATTAAAAACAAGTATCAGAACTTCTGGCATCTTTTTGTGTCACTTCTTTCTTTCCTTTCTTTTTATTGACTCTGCTTTCTTCATGTATGATTTCTTGATGTCATCCCACAGTTCATCAGGTCTTCTGTCATTATTGTTTAAGAAATCAAATATGTTCTTGAGTTGATCTCTAGATTTAGGTGGGATATACTCATGATCATATTGTGGATCTTGTGGACTTGATTTCATTTTTCTTCAATTTGAATTTACATATGAACAATAGATGGTCTGTTCTATCATTGCTACCTGGTTTTGATTTAGCTGCAGATATTGAGCAGCCCCATAGTCTCACATATAGTTAAACTTAATTTCTGTATATTCTATTTTAAGAAGTCTATACTTGTAAGTTATCTTCTGTGTTGTTGAAAAAAGGTTAAAAGGTATTTGCAATGAAGAAGCTGCTGTCTTACAAAATTCCAGCTTTGCTTCTATTACCGAGACCATATTTCTCAACTACCATTTCTCAACTACTCTGCTTTCAACTTTAGCACTTCAATCACCAATAATTATCAATGCACATTGATTCCATGTTTGACCAATTTCAGACTGAACATATTGGCAGAATTATTTTTGTATCGCTAGTGCTAATGGTTGGTGCAGGAAGCTGAGAATTGTATGATTGGGATTTCCTTTAATGCAGATAGACCTTATCCTGTTAAAGATAGAATTGTACCTCAAGATGGATATTGAAATGACCTCCTTGAAAGTAAATGCGATGCCATTTCTTTTTATTGCGTCATTCCCATTGCATAAGACAGGGTTCGCTAGAGAAACAAAACCAGGACACTAAAAATTCTGTCTATATATTTATATAGATAGAAAGATATCTAACATGATAAAGAGTTAACTAATCTATAATGCAGTACAAATGGCTCAGTGCAACTCACTTGCAGTCTGAGTCTTGAGGGTCACTGAGTAGTCCTCTGTATAACAATTCAGGCTATCTGGCCACAAACAGCAAACAGCAGTCAGCCTGATGACAGGGTCTAACAGACGCCACCTCAAGAGATGTATATTCCAGGAGCATAGCGAAGCAGGGTTTGAAGAAACCTCAACTCACAGGGAGACAGTCCATGGATTAGGTGTCCCACAGGTAGTGTAGCTTACAGATTGAGACACAGGACAAACAAGGCAGCTGGCTAGTCTGAAGAATCAAGAGCAGGAAACCAAGGTGGGGATCACCAAGCCATTTATAGCTCTGCTCTTCAATCAATATCACATGTTCATTGACCATGTTGTCATAACAAACCTGCCTATCTTCTTTGGCCATGTTGGCATAACAAAGCTACCTATCATACCCATCATAGAAAACCATATGGTTTTTTGATTCACAATGGCCAATACCAGTCCATATCAGCTCACTAATGGCTAGAATACTAATTTTTTGTTCTATTCCATTTTTAATGACTTCTAATTTTTCCTAGATTCATGTTTCTTACCTTCCATGTTTCAATTATTAATCAACATTGGCAACTGTTTCTTTCCCATCATCAGCTGAAAGTCCTGAAGATTTTACTCTGCACAGCCTGTACTCCATTCATGCTATTACGCTAGACTCTACAAAGACAGCTTTTTAAAAAATCATTTTAATGGAGGTTCTTACAGCTCCTATCACGTTCCATATATCATCCAATATGGCAAGCACATTTGTGCATATGTTGCCATCATCATTTTCCAAACAATTTCTTTCTACTTAAGTCCTTGATATCAGCTCATCATTTCCCTCCATCGCTCACCATCCCTCCCTCCTGAAGCTTTGATAATTTATGTTATTATTATTTTGTTCATGTCTGACACTGCCGGATATCTCCCTTCACCCACTTTTCTGCTGTCCATTCCTCTGGGGGAAATACAGGTCATTGTGATTGGTTCCCTCTCCCCACCCTTTTCCCCTTACCCTCCTGGTATCACTATTGTCATTATTGGTCCTGAGGAGTGTATATGTCCTGGATTCTATGTGTTTCTAGTTCTTATCTGTACCAGTGTACCTGCTCTGATCTAGTTGGATTTGTAAGGTAGATTTGAGGTCATGATGGTGGGGGTGTCGTTTGGGATCAGGAGGAAGCATTCAAGAACCAGAAGAAAGTTATATGTTTCATCAGTGCTATCCTGCACCCTTACTGACTTGGCTCTTCCTTGTGAAGAGCCTTGTGAAGCAGCTTTCTTTTTAGGCTGCTATGAGAGATACTTAAAAAAAAAGTGAGCATTTAAAAGATGTCTTAGTTAGGGCTCCTTCTGTAAGTGAATGTCTATTTGTCTATAGATAGGCTTTGTGTCTCCACGCCACACTCCCCCTCATTCACATTGATATGATTTTTTTGTTCTGGGTATTTGATGGAAGGCAGCTCTTCTAAAGTCATATTTTGAGTGCTTTCTGTTCTTAAGACTCTTCTTCTGACACAATTTCTGACAGCGTCCTGTACCTATACCTTATATCCTAGCCATTAGCAAGCTTAATAGTGCATTGACTCAATGAGACTTAACCTTGACTCATGTGTCTTGATTTTTTTTTCTTTTTAGCCTGTTATGAGAGACACTTAAAAAAGTGGGCATTTAAAATATGTCTTAGCTCTCTCTGAAGAAACACTAAGCCAAAGCCAAATCTATGACCACTCAGCTGATTCAAACTCATAATAGTTCTATAGGACAGAATAAAATCATTCCACCAGGTTTGTGAGACAGTAAATCTTTGTGAGAACAGATTGTCTTATCTTTGACCCAAAGAGTGGGGGATACTTTCAAACCTCAGTGCTATCTATTAGCAGACCAGTACTTAACCTACTGAGTCACTAAGCTTTTGATCTAGGGAATTAGAACTAATAACGCCAAAAAGTTGCTTATTATGGTTGTGGTTAGCTGTCTTGAATTGGCTCATACTCAAGGCAACCTTAAGAGTAACGTTCTCTGACATCTTGAGGATCTCATCTTCCTGCACTGTATCTGATAAGGTCCTGTTGGTATATAGGATTATCAGAAGTAGATTTCCAGACATTTCTTCCTAGTCTAGCTTATTGTGAAAACTCTGTCTACAGTGTCTCACTTGCCTGCTGTTGAAATACGGCTGCATAGTTCCTAGTAGCATGTTAATCTATAAGCCTTCTTAGCGTGTCAACATAACAGACAAGTGCCTGAGATGGCGTGTAAGAGGAGAGAGCTTCATTGTAGGACATGGGATTACCTGACTGTCAGGGCTGTTATTGTTAGGTGCCCTTGAGATAGTGCTGATGCAAAGTGAGCCTTTTCACACAGAAAACCTTGCCTTTCCCTGCAACGTCCTCAACACTGATCCTATGTTTGATCCCATTGTTGCTGGCAAGGGTCAAATAGCTGGGTAAGGCAATCGGTTGAAGACTCAATCTTTCATGTGTTCCAAAATGTATAGGTCAGATGATAGAAAGAAAGAGTGGAGGAGTTTGAGCAAGATGCTGTCTGTAGATGAAAATGCACACTAATGAAAGCTACTGCTTTTTTCCTTCAGACCGACTTATTAGATGAGGTCCACCACATGATGAAAAGTAACTTTCCTGACTTAAGGCTGATTGATTTCATGGCATGTAACTCCTTCAAATTGAAATATAGACTCATGTTTACATACACAACCGGGCACCCTAGTCTCGTCAGGTTGACGCATAGAATTAATCATCCCAAGGCTAAAAAACAGAAATGCAATGAGGGAAACCTTAATCAGCTACCTCATTCCAGTTCATCTAAGAAAATATCAGTTGCATCTCAGGTAATTTTCACAGCAATCTCACCCAATGATGGTTAATGATTACATTTGAAAGTTGGATCGTATTGAGTTGACAAGTTTTTCAAAATAAATATTCCAAGGTCCTGTGATGTCTACCAAATCATTCTTCTGCCCTGTCGTCCTCTTTTTCTCCATGAATACTTACCATGTTGACATGTTTCTGGGGACTAAATATAACTGTATCATAATGCAGTGAGGCATGTATTACTAAAAGCATAGATTTTCAGTCTTTTCCAGATAGTGGTGACAGAAGATATCTATGCAATAGCACTTCAAATTAGAAGATCTGTGTCCTAAAGCCTTATGAAAGGGGCAAGACACAAATTACATCCAATGTGGTGATAATTAAAGAGAATAAAATTAAGTTATGATTTAAAATAATAACAATAGTAATCAATATCCCTGAAAATGACTAATTTCAATCCCAGAGACAAAACAAAATGAGAAAAGATGAAATGGTCAAACAAAGATATATCGTATGTTCCAGATTGAAGAGCATTTTGGGCATTTGAGAGCAGAACGGATGTACACGGCTGTGTGGGTTGTTCATGGCACACTGATTCCAGGCTATAGAGGCAAAAGCACAAGAGGAAAGTAACTCCAGACTCTGCTTAGGAAGCAATGGTCCCCCTTACTGGACTCATTGACTCTGAGCAAAATTATATTTTTAAAAATATATGATGCAGCATAAACATCACCTTGAGTAATAAAAATCGAAAGAGATATGGCCCCAAACTCACCCAGTGTCCTAAGCTTAGAATGGATAACGACAGTGCCAGGAGTGACTTTCAGTATTTGTACCTAGATAATCTCTTCCTAATCAGAATGCCCACACATCATTTCCACTTGTTGATTTTTAATCACCAAGAGAAAATGTCCATTTTTCACCTGATCTATCCCAACTCTTTTAAATCTTCTGTCAGTGGTGCCTCATTTACTTTTCTTGCTTAGGAGAGCTGCAAATATTGACAGAAATTTTATGTGGTTTGAACTTGATGATTTCCCTGAGACTTGTTACAAGTCCATTTGCCTCAATCCCAAGCAGTTTCTCTTTTAGTTGTTCGCAAAGGTGAAGGAAGGAAAGGAAGCAGAAAGGGTTAAGTGGAAGATGCTCAAATCTTCTTCTCCAAAGCATAACAAATGACCTAATATCTTCCTCGAACTATCCTTCCGAATTGCAGGTTTTTCAAGGGGAAGGACTACATATTGTTTACAGCTCCTCTAAAATATACATTCGATCTTCTCACTGATATCAAGTAGATGTCAACTCATAGTGATGACCGTAGAAGACAGGGTAGAATTGCCCTTCTGGTTTTCAGAGACTGTAACTCTATGGGAGTTGACAGCCCCTAAGTTTTCCCAAGAAACTTCTGGTGGTTTCAAACTGCAGACCTTTCAGATCACAGCCTAAAGCAAAAGCCCTAGGCCACCAGGGTGCTTATCTAAAGGGCTAAATCTACACTCTTGGTAATTATAGGAAGAATGGGACATCAAATCTGGTACTGCAGCCTCTGTTCTTACTTCCTGTTCTTCAATTCCTTTGTAAACTGGGCAGGTGGGAAAGAATGTGTGATAGGCTAGGTAGACTAGAGAAACAAATGTATAGACACTCATATGGGTATAGGAGAGAGTTTTATATTGGAGAGTAATTGTATATTAAGAAAATATCTCAGCCAAGTACAGATCAAGTTCACAAATCCAATATTAGCCCATATGTCTGATACCAATCTATAAAGTCCTCTTCAGACTCACAAAATGGTGACTCTGACTGCAAGAAGATCACAAGGCAGTGAGTGGGAAGTCTGGTGGATCTCATAGCATTATCTTGTGGATCTCATCACTGGTGGGGGTCTCCATATGACTCTCCAGCTCCCCAGACTCTATCTCTGGCTGCATCATAGTAGCTTCATATGATTTCTCATCAGAAATGTCTCACAGGTAGTGAGCGTGTGTCCTCCAATGAGCTATGTGTTCCCTCCAAATGATGTTTACAAGCTCCAACCAGATTGACAGGGTCCAATTTCCCTTATAGTTTTCGCCCCTCTGCTCTTAAACCTCTCAAATTGACAACAGACTATACAACTACCACAGATGAAAATATTCTAATAATCAATTTCATTGGTCCATAAATTCAGACTAAAATTTTCTTCTCTATCTTCCTCCTCCTCCTCATCATCATCAGAATTCATAAAAATTTAAATACATAAAAGGTGTTGTGCACAAACAGAAGGAGTACTGGTAGTGTGGCTTGGTGGTCATCAGACTGCTAACCATAGGTGGGTCAAACTCACCACGTCTTCCCCAGGAGGAAGAGTAAGAGCTATCTCCTCCCTTAAAGATAAATAGCCTCAGAAAGCCTATGTAGGACCACTGAGTTGAAATCCACTCTATGGCAGTAGGCTTGGTCACTTTGGGGTTTACACAAATTGTCATTCATCCTTATCACAGCATTGCACAGTAGCTACTTTTATCCCAGTTCTATAGATAAGGAAACTTTGATGAGAAAAGAATTAGCTTATTTAATTGTATAAAGCTAATAAATCACAGTCTTATCTATAGTCCATGTAATTTATCTTTCTGTCTAGTTTCATGAGTGCTTCTGAAATAATTTGAAAGTGATATATAGAATTCACACATGTATTCTCATTGGATAAAATTCATACAATACAACATGTATACTTATATGGGTATGTGTGTATATACATATATGTGCATACATATTGAGATATACACAGAAATAGAAGGAGGATTCTGGAAAACTTCAGTGATGATTCAGTTCTACTTTTCAGTGAACTTTTTGAAAGTCACTCTCCCAATCTGTTTCTATTTCTCTTACACACACACATACACACACATGCACACCTCAAAGGACTCATAGAAAAAAGAATAGAAATATAATGCAATTGTACTATTAAATTTTTGAAGTCTCCTTCCATATTAAATGTGAAATTCATCTCCTATCCCTTCCCTCACCCAGATATGTATTGCTAATATCTTTCTCAGAAGGAACAAGCTTACAAATTTTTATACATTTTTTAATACTTGCATATACGTTGTATCACATGTACACAATTAATGTAGGTGAGTAAAAAGTATTGCTAGAAGTAAATTTCATGAAACTAAAATGTGAAACTATTATTTCTCAGCATGTCCTCTATCCATATCTATACACTTCTGAGGGGGATGCTGCCCTCTCTCTAACCTTTCACTAAAGGATTGTGTGCAATGGATTTATACCACATTCAAACATAAGTTTGGGCATTCTCAAGGTACTCAAATTGTGTTCTTGATAAAGAAACATTTTTTGAGTTTTGAAAACAAAATGGGAGACTGAATGGACAAGATTAGGGTTGTAATGTTGATTGATAAGGATTTCCCTAGGAGTCTCATTGGGCAGTCCTCTCTAGCTTTGAGACAAGTATATTCTGATGGGGGATATTTGGTCTTGATACAACTTTCTTAGCCTTTTTCTCATCAATACAGTTGCCAATTTTCTTAAAATGGTCTTCTGATGTAGTCAGTTATATGCTGAGCCACTACCCAGTGTTAGCTGTTTAAGATCACCAATTATTCCAAAGGTGAATGATGGAACTTCTTACTCCTGTAAATATGTCCCATCTTGGAAACCCAAAGAAGGAATTCAACTCTGCCCTTTGAAGTCTCTTTGAGTCAGAATTGATTCAACGGTAGCTCGTTTGGTTTTCAGTGTTTCTTCATAACAAGCCCCCAGGATCATTCTATGACCAAAGGACACAATTGTACCCTTTGCAACAATATCCCAAATTTGCCCCTTTGTAGACCCTGCCAGCGGGCACACCAACAAAAACTCTGAGCTGACCTCAGCGGTGTCTTGACTGAATCTTTGAAGTCTTTCCACCTTTACTTAAAATGCTTGATATAACTGAAAGCTACAGTTATATATTATGCTCCATTCTTCATGTGGGGCAACTACTTGTTGCAATGCTTAACTGATTTGGGATGATGTCAACTGGCGTTTCCTTAAAAGTTTGAAATAAACCCTGACCTCTAGTCACGAACAGGATCTCTTAGATACTCTACCCAGTCCAAGGCAAGTTCATAATGAGAAAACTTGTCTGCAGCCATCCATTCACCACAGAGACACATGTGAATAACGTTTGCTGTGAACAAACAAAAGTAAGTGTGTAGGAACCAGTTCCCCAATAGCAATCATTACTTACCCTTGTGCATATTTCAGAAGCACCCTTAATGCTTTCTATGTTGTTTGCTTTTTTAAAGTACAAAGATATTTTGGAAGCAATTTTTCAGTTTATTCACAAATCTATCACTTTTTATAAAATAGCCATTACTTTATACTTAAGTTTCTCCTCCCACAAATATTTTATGCTTCTTTTTTCCAGTATCTTATAATGTAGGTGTTCTGATTCCTTCTTTTTCGTAAAAGTAAACTGACTGGCTGAGCCCCGGTGGTTGAGTGCAGGACTATGGCCCATTGGCTTTGCAGTTCAAATCCAGCAGCAGCTCTATGGGAGCAAGGCAGGGTAGCTCCCATGACCACCAGAGGGCAGTGATGCCCCCCCAAAAAACAAAAACAAAAACCCAAACAAACAAAAAAGTGAACACTCTGTGGGAAGCCTTCTGGTAGTTTAATAATCACATGTCCTCTTGAGGGTATTAGAAGTAGGAGGGTGGAGTTGAGCCTGTCAATCAGGTCATGTCAATGATGTCCCTGTGTGGGCATGGCCTTTTCATGTGGATTCTGGTAACTTCTTCCCCCTTGATTCTGCCATCAGAAGAGGTGGGTCACACTCTGCTTCCCTGTCCTGGTGAGGAACCTTGTGGAAACCCTCACCAGTGCTGAGAGGCTTCCACTGCCACTGGATAGACGAGACTTCTCACCCACTGGCCTGTGATCTTCCTGCATTCGACATCAGTGCATTGGTGCATGAGTTTAAAGAAGAATTTATGGACTAGAATCGGACATATGACCTTATATCAGAATTGTGGACTTGTTCTATACTGGGTTGGGATATTTTCTCCATCTCCAATTGCTTTTTCAAATAAAGCACTTTCTTATGCATATATGTGTGTCAATGAAACTGTTTCTCTAGTGTACCTGGACTAACACAAGCACTGAGAAGGCACCATTTTTCCTTAGAAAACAAACCAAAAGCCCGCACTCTGGTTATTTTCCATAATGAATTATGGAAATAAATATAAAATTATTCAAAACAAGTCCCTCTCTTTGCTATATTCACTGTGTTTCCTTGGGTGTCAGTTGTTTTATTTGGTTGAATATGGTGCATTTATTCATGATGCGCCTTTTCCTCAAATGCCTGAGTATTCTTGGCTGACTTTTCGCCATTTTGACTGAATCCTCATATTACCTCCAGTGCACAATGCTGTAATTCATTTTACAGCTGAGGGTACCAGAGAGAGTAAATGACAGCCAAATACACTGACCTATTTAGTGTGAGACTCAGGACTAAATCCTATTTATCTGTGGACTGACGATGCTCTAATGCTCTTTCTACACACAGTCCAACATTATTTTGTGTGTGGAATTTTATAAATGGGAAGCCTTACTTAAGGGTTACAGCTTATTTGTTGATCTATTCACCTTTCTCTCTGCATTTCATATCTCATTTCTAGTCATACTTATTTAGCTCAATGTGTTTGATGAATTATGATTCTTTGGCAGATGATTGAGAGAAATTTCATTTACTTTTGTACTATATTTTGAGTTAACTTCCCCTGGAAGAAAGTTTTTGACATGCCTAATAAATCGCAATTAAAGAAAAATTAGAAAATGATGGAAATTTAGGAAAAAAATCTAATGCAACTCATATAAATTTTAGTGGAATGTACACATCTATATTTATGAAAAGTCAAATCACATGCAACATCTGGGGAAACTGAAGCCAAGCTACCCTAATGTACTTGCAAAACCTCATGTGGTTACTTAATAGGAATGCCAAGATTGGAGTCCACGTCTCTTTACTCAAAATTCAAAGTCCTAACCCAGGGTGCTATTCTGTATACTCAACTCAAATATATGCTGGTCCAGCCAGCTTATACTGCATACTGTATAAATGTATCCATTCATTTTATGATTGTTTATAGAAAAATAGCCAGTTGTGAAATACATAATACATATGGTACTTACACCTTTGAAAGCTCATTTTAAAACGTTCATTTAGTTCCCTTTCACAATTTTAATCACAGATAAGTAGAAACTTTCCTTTGGAGACAATGAGCTAGCTCAAATGGCCTTGATTTCATCTACAGGTCTATTTTTTTCTCCTTATACGCTCTCACATGAAGCTAATTCTTAAAGTTACATCATGTATTCCCGAAACTAGCATTTGTATTTAAGTTCAGTGAATCATACTGTCAACATTTTGTGACGGCTCTGGTTGAATTTTGATGTTACATTATGATGCTGAACATATAAATGTGCTCTCAGAGACTGTTCAAAGACATTATTGTTCTGGATTAAAAAGAACATTCTAAATACATTAGCAGGCAGTTGGATTTCCTGATCAGGGCTGGCATTGACTCATCGGGTATCTTGATTAGCTAGAAGAGACAATGCACTAGAATAAAAAGGGAACCGACTGCACCCTGGGACTGTCCTGGCAGTGTTGGTTTCTCTGCAGACCATTCTCACTGATGGGAGTCGGGGGGGGGGGGGGGTCCCTTGTGTGAGAAGTAGAATGGTTCCATCGGATTTCCAAGGTGGTGACCCTTTAGAAGCAGAGCACCAGGTCCTTGGAGGGACATTTGGGTGAATTTTAACAGCTAACCTTTTTTTTTTTTTTTTTTTTTTTTTTGAGGGGTGAGGGATGACGCTTATTTTGTGACACACAGAAGAGCGAGAGAGAGGCACTAATACCCTAGGGTCATACAATTGAATCAAGAAAGCCACTCGATCGCACCCACCCCCCACCCCCCGCAAAACCGAATTGACTTCGAGTGAGTTCCTTCAAGTGAATTCTGACTCAGCTATCCTGTCAGGCAGGGCAGAACTGCCCCTTTGGGTTTCCGAGTCTGTAACTCTTCAATAGAGTACAATGCCTCCTCTTTCGCTACCAGAGCAGGTGGGGGTTTCAAACCGCAGGCCTTGTGGCTGGCAGTCTGTGGCAGTCATGTACTCATGTGTCAGTTTTATGATTGGGAATGTAGGGGTGGAGTCTAGCCTGTCAATCTGGAGATAGCCAATGAGGGCTCTGTGTGGGCATGGCTTTCTCTGAGAATCCTGGGAAGTCTCATGGTATTCCCCTCGTGGAGATGAGAGACCATCTTCCCAGTTGTTGGGAGTCACTTGACTGACAAGACAAGATGACAGCGTCTGAGGAACCAGAAGAGCCAGAGGAGAACCCCATGGCCTTACCCTGATGGAACCTTTTCTGAAGCTGGAAAAGCCACAGAGAGACCCCTGCCAGCGCTGAGATGTTTTTATCACCAATGGATACTGCTGATGGACCCTGAGTCCTGGAAACCAGGAGCCATGGGGGGACCCCTGCCAGAACCAGGACTCTGCACCCACTGGCCTGTGACTTCGTGAGTCAGAAGGAGACATTACAGACTGATATCGGACATATGGGCTAATATAGGACTTATGACTTTGAACTGTACTGGGTTAGGGTGCGTTCCCGATGTTCCATTCCTCTTGATTATAAACCTTTCCCTTATATGCACATGTGTGCTTATGAATTTGTTTCTCTAGTCTAACCAGACTAACACACAGCCCAACATCTAACCCAGTAGGACTGTACACAATTGCATTTGTTTAAAAAGGAAAAAACAGCCATCACCGAAGATCGCCTGGGTTGCCTGCCTGCTGAGGTGCGCTGCTGTGTCTCCACTCACTGCTTCCCCCATCAATCCCTCCCTCCTGCGTGCAGCTGACATGATGCTGCATCCATTGCCAGAGTAAAAATGGTTTGCAACTTGGCCTCTCTCCAGTTTCATTCTTTGACTGTCTCCTTTACAAGGGCATGCAATACTCAGATTGGCAGGGTGTTTATTTACTTAGAAATTTCCTTCTCTCCCCAACCCCTGTATCTTTGTGCCCCTCCCTCTTGCACACCCCCGGCCTTTTTATTTATTTATAAAATCATTTTATTGGGGGCTCATAAAACTCTTATTACAATGCATACATGTATGCATTGTATGTCAAGCACATTTGTAGGTTTGTTGCCCTCATCATTCTCAAAAACTTTTGTTTTCTATGTAATCCCTCAGTATCAGCTCCTCATTCCCCCCCCACCCTGCTCCTCCTTCCCTCATAAACACTTGATAATTGACCAAGTATTATTATTTTGTCATAGCTTATACTGTCTCCTGTCTCCCTTCACCCACTTCCCTGTTGTCCATCCCCCAGGGAGGAGGTTATTTGCAGATCCTTGTAATCAGTTTCCTCTTTCTACCCCACCTTTCTTCCACCCTGCTGGTATTGCCCCTCTCACCACCAGTCCTAAAGGGATCATCTGTCCTGGAGTCCCCATGTTTCCAGTTCCTAGATGTTCCAGCGTACACCCTCTGGTCTAGCAGAATTTGTAATGTAGAACAGGGATCATGATAATGTGGGGTGGGGGGAGAAAAGCATTGAAGAACTAGAGGAAAGAAGAACTTCAGAACTTCCATGGGGCAAGAAGGACCCAGTGTTCCAGCCTTTGGTAATAGTAGTTGAGTACTTACTGTTTGTGTCACTCTTGTGTCCCTCTTTCCCTTGGGTTTAACACCCTACTATTCTTGGCCTTCTCAGAGTCTCTCCCACATCATGAATTCGGGGAGTCATGTACATCTCACCCATCTTAACCTCCGGGGCAACAACACCTGTTTCCTCCTACATAGTTGTTTTGAAGCTTTCATGAAATAATGCACTTGAAAGTACCTGGGCACCCAGAGAGTTTAATAAAGCTTAATTCCCTTTGCAGCTTACTTAATGTTTGCTACTTTCAAAGCCTTTCTCTCCCAATAACACAGTAACTGACTTTGGCAGCCATAACGGAGGTATACCTGGTGCTCACACACTTTCCCCAAAGACCTGCTCTCTCCATTAGTATCTCAGCTTGGCAAATCAAAATGCTTCCTCCAATCTTCTAAGTGACGCCCAAATCCCCGTGTGCATTAGTGTGGATCACTTGAGTGTATCTTGCACATTTAATTAAACCTGTTATTTCTGGAAACAAAACATTTAGGAAGGGATGGATGAAAGGAACCTTTATTTTTCCAGTCATGTGACATGTGGATAATGCACGGAATCCTTCAAAGCCATGCGTTATTTTAATTGGTTTCTGAATCCATTTATTTTCCTACCATACATTGACTTCCTTCCTTTCCCATTGCTTTGTGCCACTTCTCCTTGAGGATATCTGTTGTCCTGAAAAAAGGGGCTGGATGAGAATTAACTTGCTTCTCACCATATCCATTTATCCACTTGAAGATCACAGAGGCGAGCTATGAAAAATGTGCTAGTCTTGAAAAATGACAAAGCACCCAGGATTGGAAAGGTGCTTATCCTCTCACAAGAATCTATTTGTTCTGTTTTTTCTGCCTTCCCTGGCAGCTAAAGCTGGATTCTTCAAAGGGAAATGCAGATTCTATGTTACTGTATCTTTCCTACCCTGAAAATTCTGTCATGCTTCTTGCATTGGAAACGTTTGGGATCAAAAGTTCTTTCCAATTTGCACTAGAAAGATATATATATTTTAAATAGTACTGTTGTAAATTGGTTTAGCAACTTGTCCACAATCTAAACCTTGGGAGGAAAGATTTTCTGACTCTTTTGTGGACATTTTAAGTGGCATGCACACGTGTATTTATTTATTTGTTTATTTGTTTATTTTAATCCTAACCCTGAGCCTGCATACATGTATTTATAAGGAATTATGTGTTCCATCTCTTTTGCATTCCTTAGTCCTTCTCTATGTGATATCAGCATGTAGAAAATAGTCCATTCTAGTTTATTCTGATTAAGGCACTCATCCACTATATTTCACTTCTCATCAACTATATTTCACTTGGGATTTCAAACTGGACTGGAATCTTGGACTTAATAATAGAAAATTAGTAATTTGTCTTTTTCCTTCCTTTTCCCATTCTCTTGCACTGCTTCCTTTCTTGTCTAAAATGATGGTTTTGTTTTCCTTTCGACAAATATGATTACATTGTCAACGGGCCACTTGTGCTTCAAATCTGTAGCTTCCCAATTTCCAGGAGAAGGCACAGGTCAGTTTTCCCCTAAAATCAGCTTATGATGTTCCTTTCCAACTGTGATATAGTCCTTAGGTTTAAGGTAGAGATGAACAGGAGCGGGGGCGAACACCATGAGGGCATTCTACACTCAGCTGCTAGCTCTGTGGCAGAAAAAAACAAAATGGTTTCTGAATGAACTGATTGATCCTCTGAGCAAACTGCATCTTCACTGAAGGCAGTTGAGGCTGAGAGGTCATAGGCTTGGGCGAATAAGCTGCATTTATTTAGCACATTATTTCATAAATACTCCTTAATAGGTGTTTTCTAGATTAGAACATAAGATGTGCATCATCTATTGCTATCAAATTTAGATCCTCATTTAAGAGTAGGGGAGACAGACATGAATCTTTTGTAACATAGATATGAGTCGGTTAGAATTAAAAAAAAAAATTCAAGAGGCAATTCTACAAAGAATGAAAAACCAGAACGATCAAAGATGTTGACAGTTTTCCAACGTGGCAGAACTCTGAGCCTGACTCAGAATATTTTTTATACCAGTTTGCTTTGATTAGGAGTACAGTTTCACTTGAAATAGTGTGATATTACATCACAAGTTTCCAGGGAGGCTCTGTGGAGGCCGTCCTTAACCAGTGTGGTCAGGCGAGTCAGCGGTTTCACTGATGAGCTTCTCCCGCTGTGCAGTATAGACAAAACCTCAATCACAGGACATCCCAGAGAGTTTGAGTGTCCTTACTCCGACTGTGCTACCTAGAGAACTGTCAAGTGTCTGTAAATATTTTGCAGCTCCTTAGGCAAAAGTGTGAGCCTTCTGAAAAATAGCCAAGCAAAGCTAGCTCTTCACGTAGCCCCGGTTCTTGGTGGATGCGAGTTGCTGGCTTCTTTCTGGGCATTGCGTTTCTCTGATGATGGACTCCATCTCTCTCTCCCCCCTTCTTTCCTCTGTATGGGATAGAGTCTCAAGGACATCGTGGTCTTGTCAGAAGATCCTCCTCTGAGAAAGTGCAGGGAAAAGATTGATGGTCTTTGATGGATTCTGCCCTGATTTTGGCTGCGACAGAGATGCGAGAATCCCTCTAAGGGGGGTGGGGGTGGGGGGAGGCATAACCTCATTGAGTGTTGGGGAGTGGGCTGAGGTGGAACCTTCTTCTGTTATGCTTTCCACTTTGGGAGAGTTGTTCAGACATCGTCAACTTGACATTTTCCTTCAAAGCACCCCCCTTCCCACTGCCAAGGTTAAAAAAGAAATAGTTACCACTGCACACCGTGTAAGTCATTTCTGAGGATTTTGCCCATTCTACGTGTCTTATCCCATTATCTCTCCCAGATGGTGTGTCTGCATCTTCTGTGAAGAATAACTAGCAACTTCAGCGCCTTAAAATGTGCATCCACGAGACAAAGCTATCGGTAAATACATTGTTTGTTTTGAACAAACCTTCTGTTCTTGTTCTATTTGATTAACAAGAATAATCAAACATCTAAATAAAAATCATTGTCTGTTACTACTGGAGAGTGTCCAACCTCGTCTACAGACAGCTTGGGAGGCTGGCAAAAGGCAAGAGGCATTGTGCTGGGGGACATGCAGACCAGCACGGAGGACCCGCACGCCATCTGCCCCCACCCCTTCTGCTCAGTTCCCAGTGCAATCATTTTCATCTCATTAGTGCAAGATGCTGGTAAAGCCCAGAGATGAGATTCAGCTGAGGCTCCCAGTTTCTCAAACTAAAGAAAGAAAGCCGCACACTGCAGCTTCTGGAAACACCTTGAATGACCTCCTGCTTGTCTCCTGGCCCAGAAATCCCTCCCGATTGTGCATATCCCTCTTGGGGGTTGGGGGGTGTTCCTCCCTTCTCCTTTGTGTTGCTTTCTTCTGCCCTGAGATTGGGGAGGCGTTGAAAGCTTTCAAGTGGGAACCGTGTGCACGCCCCGTGCACAGCACTGGTAGATATTCTGCACTAATTGTTTGTTGCTGTAAAGCAGAGCAGGCCCACTGTGAAGCTGGCCCTTTTATGATATTTGTAGAGTTGCACTTACCGGGAAACAGTTCAGAGGGGACGTGGTAGGCTGGGGGTGGGGGTGGGGGCGCCAACCCCCCCAAATATCTAAACCCCTTTCTTTACAAAGTAAGGAGCACTCCTGATAGCCTATTTAATGAAAACATCCAACTGTTTCTTTTGCATCTTTATTTCCCCCTGTAAGGCTCAGCTTATTGGCTCATTATGTGCTGGGAACATGAAGGATGACCAGGAGATGGGATTCTGGCTCAGCAGTTTCAGAACCCAGCCCCCCACTTGCTCAGCCTCCCCCCTCCTTCTCTCTGGCTCCCAGCGGCATCTCTCCGCAACTCCCCCCACCTCCCGCTGCAGAGCTCTTTCTGCTGCCTGGCAACCGCACCCCAGGCAATGTCACACAGGATTGCTTATTACAGCTTCAGAGAAATAAACAGGAGGGGGAGAATGCTTGCTGTTACATTAGAACTGTTATGTACAAATGTACCAAAGGCAACTCATTCCAGGAGTGATATTATAGTAGAACTTTGCACCATGGTGGCATGGTCTTTCCTCACCGGGATAGAGAGAAGCGTGAGGGGAAGGGGGAAAGGGAGTTGGCAGATGGCTTTGAGCCAGCCCTGTCATAAATATAACCATTCAGTTGGCATAAGCCTCAAGCCTAACTAGTTCAGAGCTTGAAGGACTTCAGCAAGAAAATGTGTAGTCATCATCTAGTGTAATGTGTAAGGAAAGAGGGCAGCCCTGTTGTGTTATTATTATAATCTGTGATTATTATGGGGATGGTCTCAACAAGACAGAAGGGTCATTCAATTTAAGAGCTGAGGACGCAGGTCAGGACCTATCTTTTCTTCTATTGAGTTTTGTAGTTGGGGTATCTTTTGCTTTTATGAAGGTCTTTTGTTCTTCTGGTCTTTCCCTCGTCCATTGTTTCCAGGAGCTGACCACCATTGGGCGTGGGCACTGGACCCAGTGGTGAGCAGGGGAAACCAGGTCCCGCTCCCAGGAGTCACGTTGTCACAGGAAGATTGTCAGGGAAGCCATCAGGGCAAGGAATTCGGCTCAAGGAGAATGGGGGAGGGCTGTAAAAAAATGAAAAAAGTCTTTGCATTTTTAGCTCAGGAGTCTCTGCCTCTCTGTCACAGCAATAGTTATGCATCAGGATGTCCCTTTGTTCCCATCTGTTTAGCCAGGCAAGGGAAGCACACAGATTTCTTCCTAACTCAGTTTCCTGGCATGAAATCCAGATAGCATAAACACTGTTTGAAGTGTATCTCCCCAGAAATCTGAATGTACCTTTAGCCTGATTGCAAAAACCTTTTGTATTACTGGTCGCTCACACTGTAGGTCTGAGTCCCTGAAAAGAGAGCCACTGGCTTTTTTAGTAAGGCAAGGTCAACTGTAAATGGTAACTAGGACAGGGTCCTAGACTAGTACCTCTTGGCCCAAATATCATTCATAATATAGTCTTTCCTCAGTGCAAATCACAGCATTTGAGAGGGTGTAAGGAGCGTCAAAGTAGTCCTGGTGGCGCAAACATTTAAGTGCCTGACTGCTAGCCAAAGGATTGGTGGTTTGAGTCCACCCAGCAGCAACATGGGGGAAATTCCTATTAAATCTGTTTTCAGACATCCTCTGAGACAGTTCTCCTATGCACATGGAGTTAGTAGGAGTCAAAATTCAATTGCAAGGTGTCTGTTAACAGCATGAAAAGCTTACGTGTAGTATGATGGCATGTAGGCTTCAGAATGCCATCTAGATGTCTTCGTTAGAGAAGTCATTTGGTATGATATTGGAATCAGTGACCATCCTCCAGGTAAACCACTGCCAAGGTGTAATCAAAATGTCAGGAGACCAAGTTTCCAAGGATAGAGTTCTGGGAGAAGTTCAAATTCCAGAAAGAACAGGGGTAATAGGATGGATAAAGAGCGTGAACAGGATCAATGTTCAGACAGGCAGAGTGATCATAATCAGGGTGGAGAGAGAGAACCATCCATCTGTACTCCATATGGCTAACTGGGTCACAAAAATCAGTTCCAGGAACACAGGGTACCATCTCAGTCCCTGGACACCCTGGAATTCTAACAGTCTGGAGTTCAGGAGACTTTCAGGAGGGTAGGGTTCCTGGCCTGCACAGTGTGTGGTGGATGACAAGCAACGCTAGGAGAGAGGGAGAAAAGCCAGGATGCTAGCCAGAGAGCAGGCAGTCCTCCCCGCCTTCAGGCTTGATCCAACACAGCTCACTTTGCATCTCCGTTCTGATATTTAATGACTGCAGGACTGTGGGAAATCTATTTCAGTTTCCTGAGCATGCCGTGTATGTCAGTGATGATGCAGTTGAAGACCGCATTGATAATTATGATTAAAATTACGATTACACTTCAAACAGCCAAACACAGACACTCAGGAATTTTTTTTTTTGGTCATAATATAAAAGCAGAAATAAAACGCAATTAAAAGTTTCCATCTAAATATATGCATGTGGAAAAAATGCTGATAAGTGAAATACTAAATACCACTAACATGGCACACATTCAAGAATGGAAACAGCAAAGCCGTATGTCAAAATCAATGAATCTCTTGCTTTGTCTCATTTCTAGTTTGTCGCTTCTCTCGTGGTGTGCAAAAAGCAAGCCCACTGCTATCTAATTACATATGGCTTATAAGGATCCTCATAGTCAGAGAAGAATTGTCCCCATAGTGTTTCTAAGGTTGTAGCATTTCCTGCCACAGAGGGGTTGGTGGGGGTCAACCGGAAATCTATGGGGGATAAGCCTAGTCCTTGAACACTGTGCCATTAGCTGTCTTGACAATGGGTATACGCATTGCAAATATTTGTGAGCTTTTTATGTAAGATAAAACCTTTAACCCCCCCCCCAAAAAAAAAAAAAAACCTTTAGCCCAGTTGTCAGACACTGTGGGCCAGTTGGAAGTGATTTGTCGTAGTATTAGACTAGATGATGGAAATTGAAGGGCTGAGGGAGGGTTTGCTGACCCTAATGGAAGGCTCCATTACATTCCATGAATTGACTACATCTTCTAGAGCAGGTAGCTTCAAACTGCAGTCCGCGGGCCACAGGCGGCCCACCAAGAACATTTACCTGGCTGCCTGGTGTTTTTGCCATGCTGTCTCTCCTGCTTAGAAGTCGACTTATCCCGGGCCCCCAGTGACTTTGTTCACAGTTGTTGTTGTTGTTGTTGTTGTTCACTATCATCCGGCCCGCCAACAGTCTGAGGAACCGTGTACTGGTCCCCTGTTTAAAAAGTTAGAGGATCCCATTAGAGTATCTGGAAGGGAAAAGCGTCTTCTGATTCTTGTATGTGACTAAGCAAACATAACCAGTCCCTGTACCTTTAGATGAGGCTAACCTGGGCTCTGGCTGAAGCATTCCAATTCCATTCAAGACAAACACCTTGAGTCCCAGCTTCTCTTGTCTTCCCCTCCAGGGGCTCCTGGCTTCCTGGCTTATGCTTTTCATTTGGTCTTCACAATCGACCGTGTCACAAAAGGTTTTACTTTTGATTTAAACTGATCCCTTGGGTTTCCTAGGGTTGGTCGACAGCACACAGGACCAAGCTGTGCCCTCTGCAATCTCAGAATCAAGCCCAGAAGTGACAAAGCCTGCTTCTCAGCCAGAGGCGAGTCAGAGCAGCAGGTCTCTCCTTTTCCAGTTAGGGAAGGAAAGGAAGCCCCTGGCCCAGCATTTCTCTGAGCTGCTTGAAGACCAGGTGTCCCAGGGCCACCAAAGAGCTTATTGACAAATGAGAATTTAGAACAGAATCCCGCATTTACCAGCTAGCTCCCTAGAGAATCATTATAAATATTGTAGTTGAAGGCATACTGTTCTAATATGTAAACATTTGGAAAAATATAGTCAGGTAAGTAAATGACAACATGAGTCCAATTTTCTATGTTTTAAAAAAAATCTCATGTACCCAGACTACACAAAACACACACACACACATTCACCACACACACACACATACACACACACCACATATACACCACACACATATACACACTCACCACACACAACACACACATACACACCACACATACACACACACTCACCACACACAACACACACACATACACACTCACCACATACATATACCACACATACACCCCACCACACCCCACACACACATACACATATATACCCCACACACATACACACATACTTACACATTCACCACATACACACCACATACGCATACACAGACACAACACACACACACAATCTCTCAAGGCAAGGAAAGTGCACAGTGAAGAGAATATTCAAACATGACCCCCTAAGCCACCTTGGCAGAGAAAGCAGCACCGATGAGAAAAATAGTCCATTGCCACACCCTGGAAACAACGTTGATGTTTCCAGCACACAGTGTGTATGTTAACAGATAATGACAGTCCAGGAACCCGAAAAGAGGTTAAATGACAGGAAGAAGAAAATGTATTGGGGATTTAAGAACTGTCTCTCATGAATATTTAAGAAATAAAATAATTATATGTATAAAGGAGCTGACCCAAAGCACCTCCAAAAAAAGCAAAAAGCAATGACTGAAAACACCCAGGTATAGGTTGTCATTTTTGCTTCAATAACAGCGGTGTCTTCAGAAGCTGTGGATGTTTTTGTCTGTGATGAATGTTCTTTACCAGCAAATGTCTCTCATGGAACAGCAGCAAGCTATTGTGGATTAAACCTACTAGAACGGTTTGGCATTTGGAAGAGGAGAAGATGAAGTCTAATCAGGGGTAACAGAGAGCCAAGTACTCTAGATTTTTAGTAGGGTGATGTGGCAATGTCAGCCACACCAACAGAGAGGTGGTGGCAGAATAAAAACATTTTTCAAGTGGTGAATAGCAGTCTTCTAAGTTCTCACAAGCTTAGAGACTGCAGAAATTATGACACCCTGACTAGACAGGAAAGGTAATGGCAGCCTCTGTTTTTTTATTTAGTTTTCGGGCATTTAGGGCACTAACAAATTGGGTGACTAGAAAGTTGTGGGACTGATTCCACATTTCATTGCTGTGTGGGTATACCTCATATGGTTCCTTGTTGGTTAGGTGAGCTTATAAAGCATCCAGAAATACAGGTCTCACACAGCACTTATCACCAAAAAGACCAAGGTCTCTTGCAAGTATTGGCCATGTTTCTGTTTAAAGTTGCCTTTTTATTGGCATTCATTTAGTTCATGCCTGTGTAAGGAAACCTGTTAGCAGATAGGAAGTCAATCTCACAAAGGAGGTGAAGTACTGGCTAGAGATTTTTTGGAAAGTTACTTTCTAAACAAATCTACAGGAAAGCTTTTCTCTTTCAGGGTATACTGAAATGATATCCACTGCCATCGAGTATGCTTCCCAATTATAGTTGCCCTATAAGAGTATAGCTGGGATTAGCTTAAATTAACAGAACACCAATTTAGAGAACCCCTAAAGAAAATATATAATTTGAAACATGGAGTCCCTTGCTGATCCACAGCTCTACAGGGATAAAAATGGAGAAACAGAATTGGCTTTGTACCCTGTCTGACACCACCACACCAAGGCAAAACACTAAGGGCATGCAACAGAGCAACTGGAGGAGCAAAGCATGAGGTTTCTGAGGGAGTACCAATGATTTACTTTGGGGCCAGGGTGTGGCACCCCAACGGATTCAACTGGGGGACACTCCTGGAGGTCAATGAACAGACTTTGAACTCTTTACAGGTTTTTATTTTGCTATTAATATTTTCATTTTACTTATATATTTTTTTCTGAACATTGGGGTTTTCTTGTTGACATCATTTTGTTTTCTTTGGTCACTTCATCTTATGATGCCTATATGCTTTTTGTACATATAATTATCACTGTGAGTCTGTCTATGTAAGATAGGCTGAATGAACAGTCTGGGGGAGAAAAAACTGGGACTGATGTTTAAGCAGGTTCATGGAATATGGGTAGGAGGGGGAAAGGATGTGGTGTTGATCAACCCAGGGATAAGGGAACAACAAGGGATTCAAAATCAGTGACAAGATGGGTGTGAGAGGCCTGGTAGGGATTGATCAAGAGTGATGTAAGAAAGAGAAATTACTGAAACACAAATGAAGACTGAACATGATAGTGGGACAAGAGGAAAGGAAAAGATAATAGAGGAAACAACTGGGGTTAAAGACAATGGAGAAGTGGGTGAGGGAACACATTAGACAGTGTACAATATGACAAAATAATGATAATTTGTAAATTATCAAGAGTTCATGAGGGAGGGGGAGTGAGAAGGGAGGGGAAATATGAGACACCGATACCAAAAGCCTAAATAGAAGGAGGGTGTCTAGAGAATGATGTACACAAATGTACAAATGTGGTTTGCATACACTATAGGTATGAATTGATTGTGATAAGAGTTGCATGAGCGCCCCACTCAAATGATTTTTAAAAGAAAATATATACTGCTCAGGAAATGTAATCACACTAATGAGGAATAACCTATACTTGCAGATTGAGAGAACAGATGAAAATAAACTCTGCCACACTGAAGGTATTCAAGGTTTAGTTTTTTGGGGTTTTTTTGTTTTGATGTATTTGTTGCACAATTCAGACAATTGTGCAAAGAAGTTTCCGCTGCATTATGCTGCAGCCTCTGAAGTGATGAGAAACCTGCAATTATCTTCAGTAATGGAAGCGAACACAAGTACAGGTGATCCAAGATGGCGGCAAATTCCCTGACTCATGCCCATTTGGCTTAGAGATGTGTTTTGTACTCAAATTGAATACGGGTGTGTCTGATTTTTCTGGGAATTTACTTCAAAGGGAGGAGTGAAATGACATGATGAGAACTTGGCTCTCATGAAACTGGGAAAAGCTCCAGTTTCCCTAGCCTAACCATGTCCATTCAGGAAACAGACATGACCTCTCTCAAAGTGCTCTCTGAACAAAAACTCTGCACTGAGTCTTTGGATTTCAAAGGGATTCCTTATTGAGATATGACTTCCTTTACTGCCAGAGCAATAATTAAGTAAAATATTAGAGCTTGGTTGTGTGTAGCAGATTGAGACAGATACCAATTATTCTATTAGCTGTTGGTACCGAAGAGTTTGCAAAGGTAAATATTGTAAATGAACTCTGTATGACAAGCATGATCTCCGAAAGCACCATGGTATATGGTATATAGTCTATATATTAGCACTGGAGCTTACATTTGTATTCAGATTTTTTCTTTCTGATTCTGTAGTGTTGATGAAAATACTTAATTTTTATGATCACTTCATTTAAAAAAAATATCCAGAGGCTTACAGTGAAGATTAAGTTAGCAAATATTCATTGTTTAACTCCATACAAGGTACATGATGGATGTCTAACATGTTATCTATTATTAGTCTATGGATTAAATTAAAAAATACCTCTCAGACATAAATGCTTAATTGTTTGCCAGATGTTTCCCACTGCAATTGTATTTAATGAAATAAAAATGTAATACCACTGAAAATGTAACTGAGTTAATTTGCTCAGCAAGGAAAGATCAAGCAACTACTGTGTATCTGATGATCTTACTCACTTGTTCATTTATTTTTACCATTAAGTATTATTTCAATCCCCTGATCTTGAATGAAAAAAATACCACCATCCATTATAAGAAAGCCCTTGGAATTTATGACACTGAAAATTGTCTAGAATATGTTTCACAAAACTATGGTAGCATCTGGAGGGGGAAGAACAGAAACTCTAAAAGCCAATTTTCAGAAAAATGGGTATATTTTAAAATATACTAAGAGAAAGTACTAAGTATTTTTTGTTATGATAACAGCATCATAATTATGAATGAGAGTGTTCTTATGTTCCAGAGTTTCTGCTAGAACACTTAAGAGTAAGCACATTACTTTCACAAAGCTCCAGGGGAGGGGGGGAGAAACAGAAGAATGTATGGGAAAATTCAAGGGCATAAAGACAGTCAGTAGACTAATACCTCTTTTTTATTGTCCATTTTTCTTAATAAAATTTGTGGTTAGAAAATACTATATGGTCCACATACAGTAGTTTCTTTAAAATGAGCCATAGCATAATATATTTCAGGCCACTCAGTTGATAGGAAGAAACAGATTCATAGGTTGTGATCCCCTCAAATACCCAGCTAAGATCAGAGCCTGTTACTTTCCATTGGATAGCATGGTGGTGTTCATCTGTCTACAATGCTCCTTTTTCCCTGGTCAACATTTCAGAAAAGGTGCCTTCTGTCACTAGGGAGACAAAGTAAGAGAGTATGAATGGATCAATATGAATCAATTCACACTAATGGAGAAACAAATTAGTGCCCTCCCTTGATGGGAAGGCAATAGTGTCATCTTCTCATATGAAAGTCAACAGAATTTTCTTTCCTGTGAAAAAATGGAAAGAGAACAAAAGGTATGTAGTTCTGAAAGTCAGTGAATCTCAGAAGAAAATGCCTCCAAGTTTAGTACTTTTTCAATAACATTAGAACCAAGGAAATGTGGCATTCACCTAATCTGGTGTCAATTTGAGGTTTAAGAGTGTAGGGATTGAGTCTAGCCTGTCAATCTGGAGATAGACAATGAGTCCTCTGTGTGGGCATAACTTTCTCCTGGGAATTCTGGAAAATCTAGTGTATTTCCCCTTTGGAGGTGAGAGAGTCACTAGTCAGTCCTTCTGAACACTCTACTAAGAAGAAACAAGGTTGACTCCCTGGGAGACGTGCAGCTGACAAGACACATTTTGGTACCTTGGGAGTGAGGTACTGGAGAAACAAATCATAATGATCTAAAGTAGATGTTTGTTTGACTTCTACCTCATGGTAGTGTTCCCGCTTTGGTTAGCCAGAAGTCGGATATATCTTTGCAGCTTCCTGAGTTGATTTCTGGAAACAATATGGCAAGTTAAAGCTTTGATTATTTTGTTTGGATGCTGTCTTTGGTTATTCCTTTATGAAATAGCAATAATGAATGTTGTTAATGTATATTTTGAGCTCAGAAGTAAAAATTGCCATTTTAATGTCTCAGAAACTATGCTGCTTAGAAAGCATGGATGAAAGAAAGTGTGGATCTGTTTGATGCCTTCAGAGATTTAATTCCATATTTTGTATAAATAGAATAGTTTAGATAAAGACTTAAATATGCTAAATAAGAATTAAACTTGAATGCTTTAAGAATTGCGTTTAGTATCTGTTTCTATTTTGTTTATACTGATTTCTTCTATTTACTATTGATGTAATGATTTATAGAAATGATTTTGGGAAGTATGGAAGTAGAGAACTTGTATACCCACTTGCCTCAAGTCATTAATTTAATCTCTAGATGGATTTCCTATATGCTTTCAAAGATGTCTCTGGAGAGCTTGGCTCCACCCAGTGTCTCAGAGTACTCAGGATTTTTGCATTCCAATTGATATTTGCATTCCAATTGATTCCTCAGGCCAGATTGACAAATTGACAAAGGAGGAACTCTGCTTTATTGGAAATCTTGAACTAGAGGTTATTTTTAGAAGCTGTAAAGAATCTGGAGCGATGAAGAAAACTCCTTTCTAGGACTGAATGTTAAGAAAAATGTTAGATGATCACCTGGGTCTACTTGTTGAGTGGAAGTGGGAGAAATACATCAGTAAAGAGATGGGCTGAGTCTGGCCACTGAGACCTGTGCACCTGGTTTACCAGGAACTAAAGGCAAAGGCAAGAATGGCTTGACTGGTCTGAAGCGCATCACCTAGCACAAGGAGGCTAGAGTGGTTGAGAATTTGTGATGGGGCCATAGTCTAATGCAAGACGACCAATGGGTACCATGGTGAGGTGATGTGAGACAGCCCATATTGAGGAGACCACAACCCGACCAAATGAAGAGAAGATTTTTGAGCCTGTAAACTGATGCATATTGCTGCTGGCTTTATGGGTGGCCTGTTCTGCTTTGATGTTGCTTATGGATGTGAACTTCACAAGGTTCCAACTGGAATGAAGATTCTTCACATTGAAAAATATGGTTGCTTCCTCAGAGCACTGGCTTGTTATAAATGGGCAACATAGAAATTGGATACCGAAAATGGGGGAATAGATATACGAAGTGCTTAGCTTATAAACTCTCATAGGTGGGGAATATATATATTCATAGGATTATTGGATGAAGGTGTGGGTGTTACCTAACTGCAATTGTGAGACATAGGATATTATTTTGTTTTATTCACTTATAGAATATTATGTTTAAATGAGGGTGCCAAATGTTGAATTGTATGCATTCTGCTAGGTACAGATATGATTTTATAATTGTCTGTTTGAAAATTACATATGGTTACAGAGTTATGTGAAAATATCAAACTGTCGAAGGGTGGTCTGCACCAGTAACCTAATCTGGTGTCAATTTGAGGATTCTGAGTATAGGATTGGAGTCTAGTCTATAATTCTGGATAAAGCCAATGAGACCTCTACGTGGCCATGAATTTCTCCTTAGAATTCTGGGAAACACGGTTGCATTTCCCGCTTGGAGTCGAAAGACTCATTACTCAGTCGCTTGAAAATGCTCTACTGACAAGACACAAGGCAGCATGCTGATAGATACTGAGCCCTGGAAACTGGAGGAGTCACGAGGAGACCCCTGCCAATGCTGAGATGCTTCTACCACCACTGGATACACTAGACTCTGCACCCACTGGTCTGTAATTTTTCTGGTGTACTTACATCTTTGTGAGTCTGAAGAGGACTTATAGATTGGTATTTCACATATGAGCTAATATAGGACTTATGACCTTGACCTGGACTAGGCAGGGTTGTTCTCTCAATGTTCAATTGCTCTTGTATATAGAACTCTTTCTTATATACTTATACATTTTTTTCTCTAGTTTTGTGAATTTGTTTCTCTAGTCTACCAGGATCAACACAGGAAATATAAACTCATTTTAGTTTTCATGTCGACAAAGTAGTCAACTAAAATTGTAACTGAGGTCAGCAATCAAAACATAAGTTTATGAGGTTGAAACTTGAAATGACTATTATTTTTACAATTTGTTGGGTTTTTTTCAACAGACATTCAGCAGTGGTGGAGAGATTAATTTCTATTCTGTTCTACATAATTATGGAAAAACATCAGTTTTCTAGAAAGAACATTTAATACACCATAGTGAAGTAATGGAAACATTCGCTCCACTGTAGAAAATCAACTTGATAATGTTAACATTGAACAAAACCATACATAACGCTATGAAATTAACATGTACTCTGTGACATCTCCCACAACTTTCAGTTTCCTTGTTGACAAGAGAGCCAATCCAACTCCTAGTGACCATATTATTCTGAAGGTAACTGCCTCTGAGTCTTCTGAAAACTGGAATATTCACAGATCACTAGATCTTTACTCCCATGGAGCCTTTGTAGATTTGAACCACCAAACTTTCCTTAGCAGCAAAGGTGCTTTACTTGTTGCTTCAAAAGGACTCCTGGGTCTAGAAATCTTTTTTTTTTTTCAGCTATCCAAATGGGTTTGCAACTTCACATTCTCTTTTCATTTTGCCTTCACTCAGCTTGGGGGTGTTTCCCCTCTTTTACTCTTTCTTTCAGGCCCTGCAAATAGTTCAGAAAATACAACTTGCACATAGGTTACTAGATTACCAGACATTGTAGTGATTTGCTGGAAGAAATTCAAGTCATAAGACCATCAATGTGGAGCCAGACAGAGTTTCTACACTGTCTATAATCAGGCAAAGGGGAAATCCAAAAAGGTGTATCGCTCATAGTGCAGAGGAATAGAACAGAGCACTCCACGAGCAATTTGATCATTGGCTCTTTGCCAACCACTCTTGCTAGCAACCTGGTGATGTGAAAATTTAGTTGACCAACTAATACCATCTGCTTACTGGAGAGTCTCAGGTGTCATTTCAAGTTTCACATGTACATATGTATATTGCTAGCATTTCAAAATGTGCACACTATCATCAAATATTTTTCTCTCCATCACAATGGGTAAGAAATGCCTTGATATTCTTCTGTAGCAAACCATGTCTTCCTGCACTAGTATTTGCATGCATGGCCTCATGCTGTCGATCAAACTCTCCTGGGTTTCTATTCTTATCCTACATGAAGGTGCACATGACAATAATCACACTCAGACTCTTGTTTAGACTATCCCATTTTATGGCAAATTTTAAGCTGCTTCCTTTGACTCTATATTTCATTTTATTAATCTGTGTCATTTTGGGTTAATTTTTTCCCCTCTGGAGAACTTTAAATTTGTGGTATGCAAGTATGCTCCTAAATTCCTCACATAAAATTCTAAAGCAGCCCTGGTTTTTCACCTCTTCAGATTGCTAATTAAAGATCATTTTAAGATAAGGAAATAAAAACCAGGCCTTCAAACAGAACCTATGAAGAAATGATCAGCAGTGATCTGACTAAAATCATTTCTACCATAGGCCATTTCTACTTGATATAATAAAATTAAAACGCTTTCCATTTTTTCATCATCCTCTATCGAATGCCTGTTATACAAAAATGTAGAGGCAAGGGCATGTTCTCTGCAAAGATTTCTGAGCTGAATGCGGGTGTTTGGGCTAGCAGCACAATCCTGCATAATACAGCGTTCTGCTATGTGTCAGCAGTGCCAAGCAATCCACTGTTCCTTGGATCACTTATCCATTATTACTTCAGACAATGAGTATCTGATACAAAATAAAAGTGATGGATGCTGGGTGAACTGGTGAGTGTGTGTCTCATAAGAACAAACGGGAAAGACACTGGTTCATTGCCTGATGAAATTACTTTGGGGTACTTACATACATCTTACATTCTGTTATGCATGGGCTATTGAATGCGAGCTCTGCAAGTCAGCTCTGGAAAATTAACTGTTTCAACTCCATGAAAACATAATCCACAGCTCCTAAATTATGTAACGGTCAGCCATTATTAGAGATCATTTCCTAGTTTCATAAGCCTAGTTTATGAGCTAGTACTTAGGAATATTTCACTTATTGCTACTATTTTCTCCTTTCCTTTTTCTTAATGAAAAGGTCAAAGAGAACAAAGATGGAAAGAACACATATGTCTCCCGAAACTACTGTGCAATGTGTTCCAGCTTGAATCTGACATAGTGAATTTAAGATCGGAAAGTGATTCATCCCTTCTTGTAAAAACATTCTTATCCCTGTAGATTTATATCTTTGCCATTTGACTACATAGAAATTATCTGTCTTCTGCAGTTAAAACTGTGCAGTCACATTACACAATGCCTTTGCTCACCACCCCATGTTGCCAAGCTTGTGAAGTCCCCTGTGATCTCCTCCCAATCTTCTTAAAGTGAAGTTTGAAGATTTATCCTGCATTAAAACATTCTCAGATCCCTTCAGGAACAGTAAGCATTGCTTATAGAATAAAAATATACCATCCTAGCTTTATATCTAACATCCACCATAATGGAGATCTGGGTGAAGACCTGTGTGCTGAGAGGAGAGTGGGTGGGAAATAATTTGAAACTAACTACAAGTCTTGATCCAGAACTTAATGCTTAATCAGTCCAATATTATAGCAGATCTGTGAATTAATTTTAAGCAGTTTTTAAAAATGGTATAGTTTATGATAAACAAGTGATGTCCTGGACGCTGGATTCTGGGAGGCTGTTGGGCACGTCACCTACCATAACCTGTTAAATAAGCCCCATCATGTTAGAGTAAGAGGGTCAAGTTATTCTGACATATGGTCACCCTATAGAAGACAATGGGGAATTCCCCTGAAGTATACTCAGTTGACAGGACTCCTATCTTATGAAGGTACTGATGGCTTTGATAACTTACCTATGGCAGAATCTCAGGATGCCATCTGTACAACCTAAAGATATCCAGCCACACATTCCAACAAGCCTCTCCTCATTAGAGTATTAGATCTTGAAACATATTCTGAGAAGGGAAAATTGATTCAGTGAGTTTTTTTAAAAACAAATGGATAAAAAAAGAAAAGTAAAACCAACACATTTGCATTTCCCCAGGCACCTGAAAAACATTTTAGTGGTAGAAAATTATTAGCATTTTCAACAAAAGTATCAATAACAATGATCTTAATGAATCATATCTGGAATGACTAATTAGAACACTAAGTAGTAACTGAAATTTGGGAATTATCCTGACAGGGGAATCAATAGGTGATGAATGTTTTTCTACTCACCAATTCAGAAGAAATTTCCTCAAACAAATTGAAATTCTTAGATGTCAGATTTGCTAAATGTATCATCTTGAGAGATAAATTATAGGTAAAGTATTATTAAGTGCCTAACTTATCTCATTTGCTACTTCGATGAGATATTCTACCTTCAAGAAGGATACACTAGATGAGTTTTGACAAATGTGTGTTTCAAGGATTTAAATAGGCCTCAGTTGAATTTCATAGAACTCATCTCTCAAGACCCCAATGTCTCATCCCTCTGGATTATGGAAAATCAATATGTGTGCCCTGGGATATGAGTAGACACCCTCACTGAGCTGGAATTTCTTATCCAGAGTGTTCTGGGAGAAAGGAGAAAGAACTCAGGGAACTGACCGACCTACCCTTTTTGTTCTCTTCCCTCCTCTAGATCACCTGATCTCCCTCCAAAGAACACCCTTCTGACCTCTCAACTCAATCCAAGATGCAACAAATCATGCCTGCCCATGGCATCCCTGATGTATTTTGATCTTTCCCTACATGGACAAATTAGACAGAGTGTTTAGGGATTACCTAACAAGGACAACAATGGTTCTATAGTAAAATTTTCAATTTCCATGTTGGGAGAACCAAGCTGACATCTAGTCAATGCACTATCTTTTTTTTTTTTTGGTAATAAATTGGAGTTTCACTTTTTTTGTTTACAAAGATACATCTTCCCCTTTTTGCAACAGCAATTAAAAGTCACAAAATACATTGATTGAAAAAGAATGCAAAAGTCATGCTTGACCTCATCACTCAGGGCTGACAGCTGTTGACTTGGTGCAAGGCAGTAGCCTGGTTGATTTTGAATTTTGTCTTTTAAAATTCAGGAACAGCCTCATGGTTCTATTTTCTTCATTCTATTTTTTAAATCATTTTATCGGGGACTTGCACAATTCTTATCACCATCCATCCACCCATCCCTTGTCTCAAGCACATGGGTAGAGATTTTGCATCAACATTCTCAAAGTATTTTCTGTCTACGTGAGCCCACGGTGTCAGCTCCTCATTTTTCCTCTCCCTCCCTCCCCCGCCCATCCTCCTTCATGTACCATTGATAATTTACAAATTATTGCTTTCATCGCCCACCTTTCCAAGGGGAATCCTTTGGTGGTGCAATGAGTGAGTGAGGCACCGGACTAGGAATCAGCAGCTCGCTGATGCTGCTCCTACCAGCGGTCTTAGTTTAAAGCCTACCTATGTAGCACATGTCTACTCTGAACCATTAGCAGTCGTATCAGGCAGGATGACCTTGAGGACAGCTGATCCTCTGGTTAGAGGAGAAGGGTATGAAATTCCACAGTGGGTACCCTGCAGGGGAGAGAAGTTAAGAAGTCACAGGGTCGGGGAAGCTCCCATGCCTGGTGTGGTCGCTATCATACTCCTTAGACGTGTCTGAAACTGTGTTTCATTGGTGTGGCTGTGCTCCTGGAAGATGATGAAGATGGTAGGAAGTCCTACATAGCCTGCTTTTGAGAAGACCCTGGGTTTACACTCATGTTTAATTCTGTAGCTATGTCCTCTCCATCCTGCCACCTCTATATACTTGCTATTGGACTTTAATGAAATCTACTTATAATAGATAAATGCATAAGGGTGGGATCCTGCAGACTGTTTTTAGTCTCTCTGATTTTGCTGAATGAGAGGTTCCTTCTAACAGATATCAAGGAACCCTTATGTAGCAAATTTGAACGGTGTCAGCTAAAATATGCAGTGACTATATCTTTCCCGGCTCCAGTTTCCTGTCAGCTTTTCAAAACAGACAGATTGTCTTTCTCATTCGAGAGGAGAAGTACAAGGGGGAACAGACTTCACCTCGTCTGAACTGTTCACCTTGTTGGATATTTTAGAATGACTGGAGGACTCGAGAGATATCATAAGAAACAGTGTTGATTCTGCCAGGTTGCTAAAAAAGAAAAAAAATATTTTCTCAGCTTGCTCACCAAGTGTTAGGTCTAACATCTGGCACCAGCTAACCTGCAAAGCGATAATAGAATGTGTTTGGGGACCTGCAGGCCCAGAGATGAGGATAATTTGTAGACCCAATTTCTAATAGTACAGGGGAAAGTGCTTTCATCTGAATCACTGATGTGATCAAATAAAAATGAGTGAATACTCGCCAATTGCTAAAGCAATTTATCTCTCCAAATGTATTCAAAATGTTAATTTTATCAGGGTGCAAGCTGCTAAAATGCAGCTAGTAGATCATTAAATTTCAATAGGGAATAGACTTCATATTTAACATAAACAGTCAAGTCATTTGGGCTGCCTGCATCTTGTACCACATTTAGAAAGCCTTCTGTGTAACCATAGGAACGGGTTTGCTTAAACACTGTTGCTTGATTTGTAAATCCAATTCATTGTGAATTAGCTGGGGGAAAAAATGGGAGCGTCGCATGATTTGTTTCTGTCCACTGCTTTTCAAGTTGCCTCTTAGACACTATAAAAAGAAGATTAAAAACAAGTGTCCCTCCACCTTATTTTTTTTTATTTTTATTTTTGCAGGGAAAGGCAAGCACTTGGGAAAAAGACACCAGGAGCCTTTTTTGCTTTACCAACACTGACACCACAGAGGGAAAAAGGAAAACCGTGTAGTCATCTTCTATAGCTCCCCGCCTCTGCTTCCTGGTTAGATATCTTTACTATTTGAAACAGAGTCCATAGACCTCTCCTTTCTCCTTCTCTCAGTCTAGAGTTGGGTCACAATTCGCGACTCTTAAGCTATATGTGGCTCTGATGTAAGATTGAGAAACCTTAGCGGGTGTTATTATTCAGAGAATGATGACTTGCTTTGTAAGAATATGCTTATGTCTCTGAAATAACTGTAGGCTGTTGTGAGAGATAGGTTGGTCTCCTCCATCTCAAACATTTGCTGACCCATGGACTAGTACTCCTCCATACATGTGCTTTGAGAACTCTTCCCCAGAGAGGAAGGCATGCAAGAGACCATCTAAATAAACATTTGCTTTTGTTAAGAAACTCCCCCGCCTTTCTGTTCTTAGGGATTTTAGGAGCTATCGGCCACCTAGATCTTATGGTGAATGGATGACTTGCATGATTTTTCTCCCAACACCTGGTTCAAGCAGTTAATTGGAAGGAGATTGAGAGATGATTCCCCCCCATGTGGAGCACTGAGGAGAAAGCAGGTTTGCATGGCTGCCCCAGGGGGAGTATTTCACACAGCCAGAGGGAAGCAAGAGGAAATTCATTTACCAAGGAATTGGAGAAAACGCTCTTCTGTGCTTTTCTGCTTCTGGGAAAATTTCCCCACGTGATTAATCCATGACACCTTTCCTATCTCCAAGGTGCAGTGTAGGCGGCATTGGTTTCAAGGTTCTTTCAATAATGCCTGCCTCCTAATAAGAATGACTAATTTCTTTATTAACCTGCCATAAGTACATATAATCTTTTCTTATATTTCAAGTGAAGGTTTAACTATATATCTCTACCATCAGACTGTAAAGCTCTTTATAGATAAGAAGTGCTAGTTTCTCCTTATTTATTCTTCTTATTTTGGGGGGGTCACTTTGCAGTGTCAAGCACATTGTGTTCGTTAACGCTATTACCTGAGCTTGAGTTGTGCCTGAACTCACGGGGGCTCTGTGGACAACTATTGAAGGGGACCCTTATAATCTGTAGCATTTTCACAGGAAGTTTTTTTAGAAGTAAATCACCAGATGCTTTTATTCCTTTGCTTTGTCTGGTATAAAAATAGAAAGAAAAACTTACTGCCATCCAGTTATGAGACTGGAACTTTTTTTTTTTTAATAAACCATCTTACTGGGTGATCTTACAGTTCCTACAACCCATACATCAATTATACATAGGTTGTCATCATCATTTTCAAAATATTTTCTTTCTACTTGAGGCCATGGTATCAGCTGGTCACAAGAGAGGAGTCAGTCAGGGTGCAGTATAGCATCAACAAAACGCACAACATTCCTCTAGGGCTTTAAGGCTTCTTCCATCTTCCCATGTCACCCCCACTGTCATGACCCCAGTTCTACTTTGCAAATCCCACTAGACTGGAACATCTACATGTCTACAGATAAGAACTCTTGAAATTTGGAATCCAGGACAGAATAAGCCCTTCAGGAAGAGTAATGGGGCTAGGGGGAAGATGGGGAAAGAAAGGAGACAAAGAAGGAACGAATTAAAATGAATGACCTTTAACCCCCTTACTCCAGCCCTAGAGAGTATCACACCAAAAACATGGGTGAAAGGATAGAGAGGATGGTGTAAGATAAGACAATAATAATACTTTATAATGTATCAAGGGCTCATAAGAATCAGGGAGAGAGAGGAGACTAACTTTTCAGGGGAGTAAAAAGTCCAGTCTTTTTAATAAGGAGCGTCTGGTCATTTTGAACTGCCCGTGCAAACTCTGGTCCAAAACGTGACCTCAATGCCACGAGCATTTCTTACTGTGGCATGGTCACTCTACGTCAAATTCTACTTCAGGGCAATGAGTTTGTCTGGCTATGTATCTATCTGTTGAGTTTGGAATCTCTACCGAAACCTGTGAGCATCACAGTTATGAACTCAGCTCTATTGAAAGATGGGTCAGACTATACCTGAGGTTCATTGATGACAATAAAATCTGGTCCCCCTGTACAAAAGTGGAGCATTTTATCACCAAATAAACATTGATTTCATTTAGTGAGTCCTAACAAAGATGTGTCCCAGTGGGTTTTTAGTAGGGCTGCTAACATCAAGGTCAGGAGGTTTCAGAGTGCTACAGGAGGAAAATGAGGCATTCGATTCCCCAAAAGATTAAGCCTCAGCTTTTATCCTGTCTTATAGGGTCACTGTGAGTCAGTACTGAGTCAATGGAAACATGTTTTTTGAGTCAAAAATGTACTTAACAAAAATGTGTTAATGGTGGAAAAGCCCGAAAGTCATCAGGAATGCTAAGGGCAAATGCAGCTTGTTTCATAGTTTCATGTAGTGTAGAAAGGACAGGAGATGAAGTGTTATGAAGGGGAGATTAGAGGGAAGAGAAGCAAGGGAAGACAGAAGGAAATAACATTTTATTGTTGAAGCCTCCAGATTTATGATAATTTGTTATAGCATTCAGAGAAGCTAAGAGAATACTACTGAGTGGGATTCCCATGTATGGACAACAATTGAAATTATGAAAATGTCAGAAACAAATTCACCCAGAAAATAACCATCAGAGCTGGAAATCAAACCCAAATAACATTAACTTGTATACTTGTGTGCCGCACAAGATTCCCTCAAAGCCAAATTTTGCTTCCTTGCATCAAAATATTGGCATATGTCTTTGGGCTAAGGCATGATAATGAAGTTATGTTTGTCAGCCAAGTAGAGGTTTAAGTAGTTGTGGCATTCATGTACTCTTGTTTTAATTTCACGATTGGGAGTATAGAAGTGGAGTCTAGCCTGTCAATCTGAAGATAGCCAATGAGAGCTCTGTGTGGGCTTGACTTTCTTCTGATAATTCGGGGAAATCTTGCTTTCTCAATGTTCCATTCCTCTTGTATATAAACTTCCCCACTATATATGCATATATACTTATGAATTTATTTCTCCAGTCTATGCGGACTAACGCAGTAGTTGATGGACAATTTAAGTAGATCCATAGACCATTTTGATCATTTCAAATCCCAAGTAAAGGACTATCAAAGTCAGCTTTTCTTCTTGTTTCTATTTTTCAATAGAGCAGTTTTATAAGTTAATAGAAAATTGTCCAGAAAGTACAGAGAACATCCCTGCCCTCAAAACCCAATCTAAGTATTATTAACACCTTTCACTTTTGTGGTACATATATTATAAGCTGAGGGCCCAACCTCCGGGTATTATTATTAATTAATGGTCATAGTTAATATTAGAGTTCACTCTTTGTGTTACAGTGTGCCAAGGGTTTTGATATATGCATAACAACACATGACCCTCATAAAGAATAGCAACACTGCCATAAAAGTGAGTCTGGTTCAACAGCCCATCTCTTTCCCCACCACACCGTGAATGCCCCTCTCCTGTGTCGTGTGTCAACAGTGTTGCTTAGTCCAGAGGGCCACAAAGCTGGAACCCTGCAGCACATGTTTTTTCTAGAATGACTTCTTTTACTTAACTTTACAATAACTGAAGGTTCAATAACACCATGTATACGTGTCTATCATATTTTCTTGGGCTGCTGAATAATACTTCATTGTATGGCTCTGCCACATTTTGTGTGGCCATTCATCTGTTGAAAGGCTTTTCTGTCACTTCCATTTTGGGGGAACCATGAATAGAGCTGGTAGAAAAATGCAGGCTTGGGTCTTGGAAAAAAACCCCACTGGTTGTCTGAGTTTGTACATTTCTAGTGGAGTCAGAAGCCTCATCTTTTTCCTAACACGTGGCTGGTGGTGTTGCTTGTAGGGAGCAATTTGTTAGCGTCTGTGCCACCCAGGTCACTCATCCACAATTTTTTATGCATAGCCAGATTTCTCACCTCATTCATTGAAAGGTGGCCCAGCAATTTATTAACCATCCATCCACAAATACCTGAGGTCATTCTATGTGCTAAAATTTGTTTTCTAAGTTTAAGATGCATCATTTACTAAAAAGACAGAGTACTACTTTCCTTCTGGAAAGTACCTTTTAAAAAAAGAGAGAGAAAGAACCCATGTGACTTCAGTTGAAACAACGCTGCTCACTGAAAGGTCAGCTGCTTGAGCCCACCAGCCCTTCCTGTGCACCTCTCTAGGACAAGGATTCCAAATAGATGGATGGAAACTTAGACACCTTGAGGGTCTTTACTATCCTGTCCTTTGCAGGGACTCTGGGCCAGAGCTGACTCGATCATAGTAAGGTTTTATCTGGTTTGTTTGTTTCCAGAAAAAGAAAAATCAAACAAAGCAAGGCAAAAGCAAACAACGAAGCCAAACAAACAAGGAGAGGTAAGTAGAATATTTAGTGTAGGATTCAGCAAAGTGAAAAACCAAGGGTAGTAAGAAACGGGAAAAGAGCATGGGTGGTGTCGTTCGATGGCCTTGAGTCTATTTCTGCGCAGTGACTCTGTTCTGATAGAATGAATCAGACTGGTCCTGCTCTGTCCTCAGAATTATGCTTACATCTGAGCCTATCGTTGCCCCTGCTTTGCCAATCCATCATACTGATGGCCTTTATAAGTTGTTACATTTGAAGCTTTCCTCCCACCCGCATGCCACATATTTCCGTCTATATAATCCAGCTTCTCTAATTATTTGCCCACATACACATTGAATGGGTATGCTAAGAGGAGACAAGCCTGACACATACCTTTGCTGGTTTTCAGCTATGCACTAGTCTCTTTTTCCCTTTGCACAACTGCTTCTCAATCCACATACCAGTTTAGCAGGAGCACAACGAAGGCTCAAGTAGAAAGAAAATGTTTTGAACAGGATGCTAGCAGCTCATGTACACATGTGCAGGATCTATGGATTGTCATAAGAGCTCCAATAAAATGATTTTTAAGTGGCCCAAGTACTAATTGTATCAGGCAGGGTTCTCTTAGAGAAATAAAACCAGGACACTAGTCATTCTTTTTATATATTTATATATAGAGAAAGGCATATAAGATAAGAAAGAGTTAACTATCTATAAAGCCGTACACATTGCTTGGTGCAACTCACTTGCATGAGACAGCTAGAAGACTGGGAGTCCTTCAAGTCTTGAGGGCCAGTGAGTAGTCCTCTGTAGAGCAATCCAGGCTATCTGGACACAGGCAGCAAACAGCAGAGCCGGTTACCAGCAGTCAGCCAGATGACAGAGTCCAACAGTCCCCAGCTCAAGAGATGTCTATCCCAGGAGCGTGGCAAAGTAGGGCTTGAAGGAACTGCAACTCACAGCTCCACAGTCCATGACTAGGTGTCCCACAGGGAGTGTTGCTTGGAGGTCGAGGCATAGGACAAACAAGGCAGCTGTCTGGTCTGAAGATCCGAAAGCAAGAGAACAAGGGCGGGGCTTGCTGAGCCCTTCCTATCTCTGCCCTTCAATTCATCCTGTGTGTTCATTGGCCGTACCGTCACAACAGACCCACACATCTTCCATGGCCATGTTGGCATAACAAACCTAACCATCACACTAATTAACCGAAAGGAGATAGGTAACAAGCCATGGGAACATCTAGGAGTATGGGAATCTTCTTATGTACCTAATGTTGCTACAATACAAATAACATGAATCCATAACATCAAAGAGCAGCAATTATTTTCTCACTCTTCTAAAAGCTAAATGTCCAAGGCAAAGTTTCAGCAGTGTTGAAATTCACCCTTTTCGTAGCCCGAGGTAGGCCTTACTTCTTCATTCCTTGACTTGTAGGAAGTCTTCCCATGGTATCTCTCTTCTCCCATCTGTCTATCTGTGGGTCTTCTCTAGGCTTCTCATCACCAAGAGACGACTTGTTTACAATTCCTCTCTACAGAGGTATGAGCTCATTAGGACAACAAAAGAAAACGTATATGCCCAAACCCTATCACATCCATAGGTTCAAGGTTCAAGAATTCAGTTCAAATTAGTGATGAGGGGTTTGGGGGTGGGGATTGGTGCATCACCGTTCAATCTGGGATAGCAGCACAAGCAAAGGAATGAGCAAATGAAAAGATTCTGAAGAAAAGAAAGGGGAGGTGATAGAACACCAGAGTTGACCGATCATTGGGAACCAGATTGTACAGCTTTGGTAAGCCACAGAAAGGATTTTGAATTTTTTTCTGAGTCATGGAAAGGCATGGGAGGAAAGTGGTCAAAGGGCTGCCTAGATTGGGTTTGGTTTCCAAAAGATCAATCAGGGGTCTTGTAAAGAATGTGTTGCTCGAACAAGCAGAAAACCAAGTAGACCATTTGGAAAGTTGTAAGGGTACATGGTGATCAAGAGCCTAAACAGCCAATTTGACCTTTAAATTGAGGTTGCTCACAACTGCATCTCTTAGAGACACTGGTTATTCTGTGTACAATGCTCCACTGTATTTTTTTTGTCCTTCTTGATTTTCATAATGAAACTTAAAACACAAATAACCTACCCAGTTAGATGTCCTGTTAGAATACTCAGAATCACTTTTTGAGGCTTGTATGTTTTTCTAATTTCCCAAATGTTCTTTAGCCTAAGCCAATGGGAACATATTTGATGGTTTTATTTGCAGTTCTGCAATTTATCATTCAATCTGCCTTTCACTTTTACTGAGCATCCTTATACCATTTGAAAGTGCCTCTCAACAGTCCCCTTATTGATAAACCTTGTGCCTAGCTAAATATTCATATCATGTTAAGGCCTGGCAGGAATTCTCTGCATATGAGAAAATACATAGGGAGCAAAAGAGGAAAGAAAGAATGTTAAAATTCAGCATGCTATCATTTCATCAGTTATGCATGTCAATTTGTTCTAGTTTTTAATGTTTTCTGCTTTCTTTTCTATTAAGTATTTTGAAATCTATTTTCCTTTGCTACTGGGTTAGTTTTTTTATTTTTCTTTGAATGTTTTTCTGTTTATGAAATCCAGAATAAGTAAGTCTAAGGATACAATAACTGGATGAATGGTTTCTTGGGGACATGGCGAGCTGGTGGAGGAGAAATGAGGAGCCAATAACCATGAGTACAAGAGTGCAGAAACTATTGTGGAAATGATTTTGACCATGATTGCTTAAAACTCCCTGATGTGATTGAATTATTGAATTGTATGATATGCAAAATATATGCCAATAAAACTTTTTGGAATGCTGAAAAGGAGAATTTTGGGAAAGGTAGGTTCAACGAGTACACTGTAAATTCTAAGAGTGCTGTCTTTCATTGCATTTTTCTATGACTTGAGGAGAATTTAATTGTGTGATTTATACTTCCGAAAGGCTTTTATGGAGTCTATGGTTATGGATGGAAGTTTCAATTGTAGACCTGAAAACCAGTTCTCATCAAGTCAATCCCAATTCATGGTGACCCTGTGTCATTCAGAGGAGACATGTTCTCTGTGGGGTTTTCAGTGGCTGTCAATTCGATCACCAGGCATTTCTTCCAGGATGCCTCTCCATGGGTTCCAAATACCAAACTTCTATTTAGCCATCATGGTGTTGACCATGAGCCGTCTTTAGGGATTCTGATTGCAGGCAGCACTCAGCAATTTCTAGAAAATTCCCAGTGTGTGATGCATACAGTCAACTTCATTTAATTGACAGCTACAACAGAGAGATGAAACATTTAGTTTGGGGATAAAATTGAAAATATGCCTGGCAACATCCTGATTCCTAAAGTTCATACCAAGTGGTTTTCAGAAGGGAGCTACAAGAACATTCCAACTAGATTTGATGTCATTTTTTTTTTTTTTGCATTCACAGGGACAAAAATACCACATGTTCCATCCTTTGGACAATGCTTCTCATTTAGAGCAGACCTTGACAAGTTACTTCATGATCAGATAAACGAAATAATTAAAGATTCTTCAAACTCAAGTTAATGGTTTTCCTGTAGTCTGAGTTAGTTTGATTTCATATTTGGGTAGGAACTCTAGAGATTTCACTTTTATCTTTGTCAGATTATGAAACTTTAGAAAAGCTTTGGAAGGTAACATGTCCAAAATGACCTGGAGGGGGGGGAGGGGGCTCTCCCTCACCCTTCCTTCCTTTCTTTCAGGTGGATATGGAATTTGAAATAATCCACTGAAGTCTCCTTTTCCTTCTTACATATAAAACAATATGTTTACCATGTTGAGGGTTTTGCATTACCATATTTCTTTCATTTTTCTCTGAATATATTACCACATGATTTCCTTCCGCATTGCATTCATTTTTTTTCAAGAATGCTTGCTCTGTTTATCCTAGCAATCCAGGAAACAAGATTGAAAGTACAAATGTTAAAAAAAAAGGTTCATTATAAAAAAAGATTCCAAACCCATAGCTGCTAATCACGATAGGACTAGGATTTCCTCGTGGGCTTATGTGTTTTTGTTTAGTTCATAGAGAAAAGAGTTGATTTACAGGTAACAGAAAGTTCAAGGTGTTAACAAATTGGAGAAGAATGTTTTCCCTTAAGTTATGTTTTCATTGTTTGGAGAGTTTTAATATGGATAAATCATGGAAGATGTGAAAGCTAATAGTAGAACCATACTACTAGGAGGGCTCTCATTGCCAGCAAGATCCTCTGAACCTGCAGGATTCAGAAGACCGCAATAAAACAGAACGCAGTGGCAGCAGAACCAAGAGCCAGAATATTAAACAGAATTCTGGACTTCCTATCCCACAGAGAAAATAAGGCTGAGTTTGTTGGGGCAAGAATCTTGCTTGTGGAGTAGGGTGCCTCTGGGCACTTAATTGGGAAAGTTTGACTAGCTGAGTCATGGAAGAGATTCGTTAGAGAAATCAGTGAGAAAAAATGGCACCCTGTTAACTGTTTTTCTAAATAGCTAACATACTATAAATAATGCAACTCTTACCAAGGTGAGGCACACATCTTCTGGATTCAAATCCTGGCTTTCCAATTTACTAGCTTTATGGTTTTGAGTCATTCTGTAACCGGGCAAAGTTACAACTTCCATATCTGTAAAATAAATAGTTTACTAATAGTTTACTCAGAGGACAATAAAAGGAGTGAAGTGTCAGAGAGTGATATTAGTGATATTAGTGAAGTTATATTAAGTGCTAGGGGAGAATGCCTAGACAAAGAATTAAATATCTCTAAGCATTACAACTTGAAGAAGAACCGGGCATCATGAGGAGGAGGACTAGAAAAATAATCTGCAAAATGTAGATGACACATTTTGTTATGGTGAAAGGAAGGACGTCTTGAAGAGTCTACAGAATTTCACCTCAGCATCTGTAAAACAAAAATCCTCACAAGTGAACCAAAAAGCAAAATCATGAGAGAGAAATGATTGACATTGCCAAGGATTACATTTCCGAGAGACACTGTGGCTCTTCTGGCCAAACTCTCTACTTCTCACCAAAGGAGCTTTTCCTTCACAGATCTCTAAGAAGATGCAGAGAGATCTTGGAAGGATTCACACATGCATAAATGTAAACAATATGTCCTGGAATGCCATCTTATCACAAATAAGTCCTCTGGGAACCAGGAGGAGGGCTCTCATTGCCAGCAAGATCTTCTGAACCTGCAGGATTCAGAAGACCGCAATAAAACAGAACACAGTGGCAGCAGAACCAAGAGCCAGAATATTAAACAGAATTCTGGACTTCCTAGCCCACAGAGAAAATAAGGCTGAGTTTGTTGGGGCAAGAATCTTGCTTGTGGAGTAGGGTGCCTCTGGGCACTTAATTGGGAAAGTTTGACTAGCTGAGTCATGGAAGTAAGGCTTAAAGGGGAGTGGTATGCCTCTTTCTGGCATTTATTAGCAGATCTGAAACAACTTTGTAACTCTTCTTGATACGTAACTGTATCCTGAGTACTTTTCACTTGCTTTACAAATAAACTGTCAACTTCCTGATAACACCTTTATTCATGAATATTGTCTGTGAGCTCTATATATCCATTGCAAGGAATATCAGCACCTAGAGATCAAGCAGAGAATACTAATTATATCTGACAAATCTGTGAAAGACCTCTTTAAAACTTATAAAAAGTAATGTGTCCTTTTGAGGACTAGGGTATACCTAATCAAGCCATGGTATTTTCTATTGCATTCTATGTTTACAAAGGCTGGACAATGATTTCAGAAGCCTGAAGAAAAAAAATGATGCATTGGAATAATTTAATGGAAAAGTACAGTGAATAAGCTTTGGACTATCAACAAAACAAACAAATATGTCTTGTTCAAATGTTCCTTAGAAGGGAGGATGAGAAGATATGACTTTTCCGACATGCTACTGGGAGGATCAGTCTGGGAGGACATTATGCATGGCATATTACATGATCTGAAAAAAAAAGAAAGACCCTCTTAGAGATAAATTGACAGAGTAGATGTACTAGAGAGGTAAAATCTAGCAACAACTTTAAGGAGGGTTCAGGATGGACACTATTTTGTTCTGTTGTGCAGAAGGATCCTATAAGTCAGAAACTACTCCACAATCCCTGAAAATAAGAAACATAAAGTATTTTTTTCCTTGGGTGAAAGACTACTTGACTCACTTTGAAGCTCATTTGCTCATAAGGTAGCATTCACAAAGTTTCAAAAGCAATTTACTAAAGGAAAAATGTGATACCCTTTTCAACAAATGATGCTGAAACAATTGAACATTCATAGATGAAATTGCAAAATTAGCCCCACAGTTTAGAGGAAAGTTAACTAAAATGAATCATGGGCTTACATGTAAAATGAGAAATCTTTCAGAAATGAAAAAAGATAAGAGAAACTCTTTGGATATGTGTCCAATGAAAGAAATGTTAGTCTTCACAAGAAATACAATCTATCAGATGAAGACCTGATCATCTGAATATCAGCAAAATTAACACCTACTCAAGAGGAGAAAAAGACATGTTACAGAAGAGAAAATGTTTCCACACCACATCTCTGAGAGAGGTCAAATGTCTAGAAAGCATATAAAACTCTCAAAACTCAGGAAACAAATAATTCAATTGGAAAATTGATTAAAGATGTGAACATTCACCAAAGAGGATCTTCACCTGACAGATAATTGTATGAAAAATGTTTAATATCATCAGACTGTGACATGATTACTGCAGGTTGCAGTCAAGTTGAATCGGTTTCATAGCCATTCCCTGTATTCAGAAGATAATGCACCATTTATAGCTTCCAAGACTATGATCATTCAGAAGCAATGTTCCAGGCTTCACTTTCAAGACACCTATGGGTGACCTTCAAACTCCAGTCTTTGATTAGTAATATAGCACTTAACTATTTTCGACACCCTGGGATTCCTACAGGTCATGAAATAAAAATAAAAAAACTACAATGAAATCACTATCAAAGTGGCAAAAGAAATAATCATAGTATTAAGTACTAGTGAAAATGCTGAAAGACAAACTTGCACATAACTGGTGAGAATATAGGAATATGGTACAATCATTCTGTGAAGCAATTGGACAGTTTCTAATAATGTTAAGTGTGTAATTGCCATAAGATACATGATTACATGAAACTTACAAGAGCAAGTCAGAAAGTTTTATTACAGAGGTCCAGTCCTACATGCTTAGGTTCACCCTGAGCAAAACATGTTTAAATGGGTCGCTGCAATGATTGCATGAAGGCAGACAAATTGTTTCAGTACATATTTGAGTCTCAGAGGAAAAAAAGGATACTTTTTGTACTGTGGGTAAGAGTGCGGGCAATACTGAGTTTAGGGCTAAGATAACATTTTTACAAAACTCAAGTGCTTATCTTTCCAAACCATTGACGTTCTGTAACAAGTTTACAGGAATTCTGTCCCACATCAAGCAATAGTTTATAGCTAGAGTATGCATTCAAAGACATTGTGGGGAGACCTCAAAAATGAATTTAAGGCAAAGAATGCTAAAGGTGACTATTTTGGAAGATTCTAAAATGGTAATCTGGACTGACTTTTCTCAAAGTGTTATTACAGGGCCATATTAGGAGGATAATTTAAGAAAACTCATAATCTGCTTTGGTGAGGAAAATGCCAGTAAAAACTGTCTCAAGGGAAGTATGCATGTGTGTGTATACATACGTATATATGTGTGTATATGTATATGTATATGTGTGTGTATGTATATCACAATGAAGAAACTGCTGCATCTTCCAAAGTAGCAAGGACTTTTCTGTGACAATTTTGTTGGGAAAATTTACCTGGTCAATCCTAAAAGCCTGCTCTTGCTTCTTTGGACTTCCTTTTGTTTTCAAAAACCCAGCTGAAGGCACCTTGAGAGACAACAGCTTCACATTTTGATATTTTAGAAATATGCTTGTTATAATTTACAGAAATATTTTTGATGGGCCATTGTGTATATCATCATAGCACCAAACAGAACACAAACTAGATATTATTAAATGAGGAATTGGTCAAGCAAGATAGAATGCATCTGTTCAGTGGGTCATTTGAGTCACCAACCTTAGGCTCCCAGTCCAACAGCGATCCCTACTCTATACACTACCTAGTCAATAAAAAAAGGAATGGACAACCAATGCACGCCATTTGTTTTTATGATGATGGTTGCTTTGATGCACAAGGTCTCTTTATGTTTTTCATACTTTTTCTTGTCATGAATTAGCTGTGGATTAAATTGTTCGTCATACTCCTCAACAGCTTCTCCTACCCTGGCCATTGATTTCTCTTCTCCTTCACCCAAGGTAGAACTGCCGATCTTCTAGCTAGCTAGCTCATAGGCTCCCCAACATATTTGGTTTCCCACCAGTTTTTTTAGAAAAAAACCAACTACTCAGCATCCCACCCCCGACTCTTCGCAATTAATAACATAAGTACTATAGCCCATCACGGAGGATAAAATATAGGTATCTGCTTTGGCAACACCTTCCGGGATCATTCCAGCGCCCCCAGAGGTGAGTAGTATGGCCCACATTAGGAGACACTGATTTAGTCTATTGCCTCTTCTTCCCTCCCTTGCTTCAGCAACCTCCCTTGGATAACAAAGCCTTTGCCTTGTGTTTTTGCCCTTTAACAGTGTTCTCATAAACTCATTTGTGATTGGTCTACTTCACCTACCATGATGTTTCCAGGTCTATCAATGTCATGAAGTGCTCTGTGGTTTCGTCGTTGTTTGGGGATTTGTGTGCAGTATCCCATTGTGTGTATGCACCAGAGAATCTTTACTCATTCCTTTTCAGATGGGTGTTTGAGGTGGTTCCACCTTCTTGCTACTGTGAAAACAACCATGACGAGCATGGCTGTGCATATGCCTATTCATGTCTATTCTTACTTCTTTAGGATAGATACTGGGTAAATTATATGGGATTTTTATTCTCAATTGTTTGAGATGGTGCCAATTCACTTTCCACAGTGGTTACAAATATAAGTGTTCTGGTTTTGCTGCATCCTACCAAAACATTTGTTGTTTCCTAGATGTGTTGTGTTTTGTAATGTGGCTATTATTGTCAGTGCAAAATTATATCTCATCAATGTTTTGATTTGCATCTCCTGGATGACTAATGATAATGAACATTTTTTTGATATATTGTAAGCCTTGGTTAGTGTCTGTTTATATCCTTTGCCCATTTTTAAATTATATAATTCATCTTTTACTTATTGCATTAGTGTAGTTTGCTACAGATTTTATAGATGATATGTCCACTGTTTTGTAAGCAATTTTTTGCCCAAATCTGTGGATTCTTTTCTTACTCTTGCTGAAGCCTTTTCATGCACATAAGTGCCATACTTTTAGTATAATCCAGTCATATACTTTTGTCTTCTGTGTGAGCTGCATTATATTTGTTTGTGTGGCAATGCTCAGAAATAAAGCCCTTGTGTTTTTCCCTACTTTCTCATTGGTGAGATTTAGAACTCTAGTATTTCCTTTTAAGTCTTTGATCCTTCTTGAGTTTGTTTCTGTATGTGGGGTGAGGTATGATCCTGTAATTAATCCGCAGTTAGAAACCCAGTTTTGCTAGCACCATTTGTTGAAAAGACCATACATTTCCTGTTTAATATATTTTGCCTTATTTTTTAAACATCAATGGTCTGTATGTTGGTGAATTTTTTCTGGGCTCTCCATTCTATTTCATTCTTCTATGTCCCTATCATTGTTTGTGTAAAACATTTTTTTTGACCAGTGTCTATGTAATGGAGTTTGAGGGCAGGAAGTGAGAGTCCTTGTATTTTTTTCTTCTTAAGAGGTTAATGTCTTACCTGGAGTCTCTTTCTTCTCCATATAAGGTTAATAACTTCTTAAAAGAATGACTTGAATTTGGATTAGCATTGCTTGTTTTTATACATCTTTCAGAAGTGCTGATTTTTCACAATTTTATGCCTTCCTATCCATGAACATGGAATATCTTCCATTTATGTAGGTCTCTTTTGGTTTCCTGTAACAATTTTCTGTAGTTTTCTTTGTAAAAGCCATTTTTTTTTCTCTGATTAGGTTTCTTCCTAAATATTTCATTTTAATATGGCTATAACAATGGTGCTATTTTTATTGATTTCTTTTTAAGAGTTCTCTTTTTTAGTATATAAGAATCTGATTGAGCTTTGGATGATGATCATCTGTCTTAACATTTTGCCAAATCTTTCCATTTTCTAATTTTTTGTTGAATCTTTAAAGTTCAGTTAGTATAAAATCATATCACCCTAAAATAGTAAGAGTTCCCTTCTCATTTGTGCATTTGGATTCCTTTTATTCAATTTCAATAATAGTGTAGTTAAGACTTCCAGCACAATACTTACTTAATAACTGGTGACAAGGGGCATCCTTTTTTGGTTCCTGTTTACAAGGGGGATGCTATCATTAAGATATTGACTATTGACTTTCTTAATGTTGTCTCTATTATGTTGTGAAATTTCCCTTCTTTTCTTATTTTTTTAGGGGGGCATCACTGCCCTCTGGTGGGAGTGGGAGGCCCAGCCTTGCTCTCGGAGAGCTGCTGCTGGATTTGAACCACCAAGCCCATGGGCCGCAGTCCCACACTCAACCACTACGCCACTGGGGCTCAGCCCTCTTTTCTTATACTTTGAGTGCTTTTATCAGGAATGGATTTGGGGTATTGTCAAACAGCTTTTCTGCATAAATGGACATGATAAGATAACTCTTGTATTTTGTTTTATATATATGGGGGATTACTTAGATAATTTTCCTAATTTGAAACATCATTTCATACGTGATATGAATCCCACTTGATCACTGTATATTATTTTATGTGATATATATTGGGGCTCTATCCACCAGAGATTTGTCATAAATTTGTGTCTCTATGATCATTTAAGGGATATTGGTCTATAATTTTCTAACTTGGTAATGTATTGGTCTGGTTTGGGCACTAGGGTTATTCTCACTTCATAATATCAGTTCTGGGGTCTGATATTTTTTTCTATATTCTAGTATAGTGTGAGCACACATAGTAAGAATCATTCTTTGGGGAATTATGATAAATCACATATTTTATTATTCCAACTAGATACAGTGTAGCAACAATGAAATAAGCAACTTTCCTCTAGTTCTTAAATGCTTCCTTCCACCCACTATGATGATCCCAGTTCTACCTTACAAATCCAGCTAGGCCAGAGGATGTACATTAGTACAGATAGGAGCTGGAAACATGAGGAATTCAGGAGAGATGATCCCTTCGGGACCAGTGATGAGAGTGGTGATACTGGGATGGTGGAGATAGGTGGGGTAGAAAGGGGGAACCAATTGTAGGCATCTACATATAACCTGGGGTAGGTTAATCAGGGAAGTGGGTGACCAGATTTTAAGCAGGACACCATTGGTGGGGGGTGGGAGGGGAGGTTCTTGATAAAAAAAATTGGGCCTGTATGAAGCAACAAAAATTTTCATAGAATGCAAAAATAGTATTGTAATATATCTATTTTAATTTCAAAATTCCACATGATGTTGTTAAATTGTTAAAAAGCAGGATGTCTCATCACTTTAGATTAAACAGTGTACAATATGACAAAATAATGACAATTTGTAAATTATTAAGGGTTCATGGTGGAGGGGGAGTGGTGAGGGAGTGGAAATATGGGGAGCTGATATTGGGGAACTAAGTAGAAGGAGAATGTTCCAAGAATGACATTGGTAACAAATGTACAAATGTAAGCATAC